>JAPSGF010000101.1:0-52640 GCA_035772895.1 Perdix hodgsoniae | reverse complement strand
CAGCCCCAGCCCTATTTCTTTCCCCATCCCTATTTCCATCCCCGTCCCCATTACTATTTCCATCCGCATCCCTCACTCTATTCCAAGCCCTGTCCCCATTCCCAGTTCCAACCCCATCCCAAAGTCCTTCTCTGTTCCCAGCCCCATCCTTGTCTCCATTCCCATCCCCATTCTCATTCCCATCCCCATTCCTGTCCTCACCTCCATTCCTGCTCCCATCTCCATCCATCTCCATCCCCATCCCTTTTTCTCTCTCTGTCCCCATCCCCATCATCTCCACTCCCACCCCTATCCCCATTATCTCCGTCTCCATCCCCACATCCGTCTCCATTTCTATTTTCTTCCTGTCCTCACCTCCACTTCCATTCCCATCCCTATTCTCGGTCCCCATCCCCATCCCTATATCCATCTCCATCCCCATTCCCATATCTGTTTCCATCCCCATTCTCTTTCTGTCCTCACCTCCATCTCCGTCCCCATCCCTATCCCAATCCCCACCTGGGCTCCCCCATCCCCACATTGCCCACACCCATGGAGTGGAGTCCCACGGCCCCACAGATGGAGTCATCCAGCCTCCCCCCACCCCACTGAGGACCATGACACCCCCTGACCACCTCAGTCCCCGTTCCCATAGGGTGACACATAGGCTGGACACCATTTGGTGCCATCACCATTTTGGGCTCGGGAAGAATTTTTTTGAGGGTAGAATCCACTCTAAATCTGTCTCAGGGACCATAGGACCCCAGTGTCCCCATAATGAAGATTTGGGGCCTTGGAGGGCGCTGTGAGGAGCAGGGCTGTAGGGGGGGGTGGGGGGGGAAGGCCCAGGGGAGGGTGAGCTCTGCACATCCGCAATGCGGCATCGCCCAACGTCATCGCTCTGCAGAGCCGGGGGGGCCGGGGTGGAGGGATGGGATGGGATGGGAATGGAGATAGGGATGGAGATGATGGGGATGGGAATAGGGACAGGGATGAGGATGGGGATGGGGAAGGGGATGGGGACAATGGGGGCACTCCTATGGCTGCCACCACCATGGCATTATGGCACCCAATGAGGGACGGTGGCACCCAGTGGTGCCTGCTGGGGGACAACGTTTTCCAATGGGGAAGATGGAACCCAGTGGGGTCAATGATGCCCAATAGGGACAAGTTGTCAGGATATAGGGTTGGGATGAAGGTGAAGCTACCGTGGTCAATGTCACGCCAAAGAGAGAAGACTGACGTCCCCCAAATCCCTCCCTATATCCCCGCTGTCCAACCCCATCTGTGCTCAAGGTGAGCCAAAATGACCTCTTTCAGCCCCAAAATTCAAGGCTGGCACATGGTGCACCCCCATTACCTCTCGGGGCTGCGGCACAGCGACACAAAGGGGACTTTGTGCCCTCCTCCTCCTCCACCGCCACTGCTTGGCACAGCCCCACAGGGACAGCGACGCAGCCATCTGGAGGGGGGGGGGGGGTGCAACCATTTTTGGGGGGATTTGCAATAATTTTAGGGAGTTAGCCACTATCTGGGGGGGATTTGCAACCTTATGGGGATGTTTGTCAAGTTGCAGGGCTTTTTGCAACCTTATGGGTTGCTTTGCAACCTTGTAGGATGCTTTGCAACCTTTTAGGATGTCTGCAGCCTTTTAGGGTATCTGCAACCATCCTTACAGTTTACAAGAATTTTAGGGCATTTTAGGGCCACTTAGGGGGACTGTGCAGCCTTACAGAGTCTTTGCAAACTTTCAGGGCACTTGTCAACCTTATAGGGTATTTGCAACTTTATAGGGTCTTTGCAACTTTGAGGGCTGCTTTGCAACCTTACAAGTGCCCTTTGCAACCATGTAGGGCCTTTGCAACATTTAAGGGCACTTCACAACCTTTTAGGGTCTTTGCAACCTTATAGAGAGTCTTTGTAAACTTTTAGGATGTTTGCAGCCTTGTAGGGTATTTGCAGCCAGTGGGACTTCCCAGCACTGGGCTCATCGTCCTTGGAGCACTGATTGGGGAGGAGTTTTGGGGTAAAACCAGGTGGAAATGGGAGGGCGCGAGCTCGCTACTCCTGTTCTGTGTATGGCACTGGTAGAATTCACTGTGCAACCCCGCGGTCAGTGAATTACCATAGGGCCATAAACAGAGCAGAGAAAGACCCGCGAGCCCCGCGGGGCCGCCGTGCCGCCCGGCCCGCTTTGGCACTAGCACATTTTTGCTTTGCTTTATGTGTTTTGAGCAATTATGTGTAGTGCCAATATGGGAGAAGGCGGAGAGAGCAACCATGGGATGGGAGGGGATGTGTTATTTTTTGCCGTTTTCCCATTGCACGACCCCAGTGCCATGGGATGGATTTGGTGACGGAGGGATGGGTTTGGCAAAAGATGGGTTTGGCAATGGATTGGTGAATTTAGTGATGGGTGGATGGGTTTAGGATGGATAGACTTGGTGATGGATGGATTTGGTGATGGATGGATTTGGGATGGATAGACTTGGTGATGAATGGATTTGGTGATGAATGGATGCATTTGGGATGGATAGACTTGGTGATGAATGGATTTGGTGATGGATGGATTTGGTGATGGATGGATGGATTTGGGATGGATAGACTTGGTGATGAATGGATTTGGTGATGGATGTATTTGGTGATGGATGGATTTGGTGATGGATGGATTTGGGATGGATGGATTTGGGATGGATAGACTTGGTGATGAATGGATCTGGTAATGGATGGATGGGTTTGGGATGGATGGACAGATTTGGGATGGATAGACTTGGTGATGGATGGATGGATTTGGGATGGATTTGGCGATTGATGTTTTTGATGATGGAGATATGGACTGGGGATGGATGGATTAGGCAGTGGATGGATGGATTTGGCAATGGACAGATGGGTTTGTGGTGGATGGACTTGGTGATGGATGGATTGATTTGGCAATGGATGGATAGATTTGGTTATGGAGGGATGGATTTGGGAGTGACGGATTTTGGGATGGATGGATTTGGTGATGGAGGGATGGCTTTGGGGTGGATTTGGGGTGGTGAGGGCAGGGAAAGCCTTGGAGAGATGGAAACCCAAAATTTTGGTGCTTTCATCCTGGGGTCCTACACAAGGAGGGGGGAACTCACATCAATTGGGTCCTTCTGGGGGGATATGATGCACATCTGAATGATGATGCCATGGGGTTTTCAGCACATGGAGCATCTGCGAAGCAGATCTGGGATGATGTTCAGTCCCAGGAGGAATTTCCCGGGGGTGGAAGGGGGAGATTTTCCTTTTTTTTTTTTTTTTTAATTTCAATTTCAATTTTTGGTTTGGGGTTGGGTTTGGGTTTCTTTTTGCAGCTTCCCAAGCCCACCACTGCCTTCTTCCCGTCCTGGCTGCTTTTGGCAATGGTAGAACTCACACTGGTGCGCTCGCAGGATCCGGTGGTTCTAGACTTGCCAACTACAGCCCCGGGAAACACCACGGACACATCCCCCCTGATCCCCCCAGCATCCATGGCTGTAGGAAAAGGGTGGTTACAGCATCCTGCTCCATTTGTGCATTCCAAATCTGGATCTTTAGGGGTTGCCCAGCCATGGGGACAGTGAGTTTGGGTTCCAGATGTGCTGTTTTTTGGAGCGTTTGGGGGGCAACCGTGGAAATGGTTCTCATAGAGGAGAGGGTCCTGCTGAAAAGCGGTCATTGGAGCATCTTGGCCTTGTGTCCCCACTTGACTCCAGGCATTAAGCGCTGATCCGTCCCTGCGACATGGGGAGGGGGGTGGATTAGGTGGCTCCTGCCCCACATCTTGCCAGTGCCAGCTTATGGGGTGGGAGGGAAACTGAGGCACGAGCGACGCTGCCATGTGTCCTCACTGCCATCTGTCCCTGTCTGTTCCCAAGTGCAGGAGGGACGATGACAGCATTTTGGGGAGGGGTGGTGCAGGGTGGGGTTTGCACATTGGGGTGGTGGTGGTGGGGGGGGGTTCCTTGCTCCTGGCTGGATTTGGATGGGGGGTGGTGGGGATATGTAGGGCAGCGCTGGGTGATTACAGAGCTTTCGGCCATAAGCCTGCAGAGATTGGATCATGTGGGATTAGAGTGAAGGCTGCACGCTCCCAACCTCCTCACTGCACCAGGGGAGGGATGAACGGAAGGAAGGATGGAGATGGTTGGGGGGGGTCCACATTGCCTAGTGGGGCGGGTGGGAGTGAGGGGAGGGGGCACAGGCTGTCTGTCTCTGTCTGTTTGCTTGTTGGATCCATCATCCATCTGTCCAGCCACATATTAGTCTGTCCGTCCTTCCATCCATCCACTCAGCTATCATCAGTAAAGCCACCCACCCATCCCCCTGTCTGTCTGTCCAGTCACTGAGCCATGCATCTAGCTGCCTATCCATCCGTCTGTCCCCACATCCATCCATCGAACCAGCCAGCTATGGCTCCATCTACCAGTCTGTCCATCTGTCCAGCCATTTATCCATCAATCCAACCACTGCTCCATCTGCTGGTCTGTCCATTCATCTGTCCATCTGCCCATCCATTCATCCATCCATCCATCCATCCATCCATCCATCCATCCATCCATCCATCCAGCCTTTGAGCCCTCTACACGTCTTTTTGTCTATCCGTCTGTCCATCCGTCAAGCCATTGGTCCTTCTATCACTGTCAATCTATCCACCAAATCACCTGTCTGTCCATCCATCCCAACAGCTATTGAGCCCTGCATCAGTCCATCTGTCCGTCTGTCCATCCATCCAGCCAGCCAGCCCTCTGTGAGTCCATATGTCCATCCATCCCAACAGCCATTGAGCCCTCTGAGTCTGTCTGTCCGTCCATCCGTCCATTGATCCCTCTACCAGTCTGTCCATTCATCCAGACAGCCACTGAGCCTTCTATGAGTCTGTCTTTCTGTCCATCCATCCATCCATTCATCGAGTCATTGACCCTGTCCATCTTGTCCATCCATCACAGCATCCGCCTGCCCATCCATGTCCCCCAAGGCTGAGCTCTAACATTTCCCTCGAGGGGATCAGAGGTGGAGTATCCTCTCCAGCCCCACCTCCCAACAAGCCACACCCCAACAAAAGCCCCACCCATCCCCATAGTCCCCACCCCCAGCAATCACCCGAAGGCACATGGGATCCCCCAGCACCCAGACACCAGTGGGCATCACCCCAGAGACCTCCGTTAATGTCCCTTCCCAGAGACAGCAGAGTTTTTGAGGCCAAATCCTGAGATTTGGGGTTGCTGTGCACACTGCAGCACTGGGGCTAAAGCTAAAGGCAGCAAACCCAGCTGGGTCCCAGTGTGGGCTTGGAGAGACCCTCTAAAACTCAGACCCTCTCAAAACCCAGGGACCTTCCCCAAGCCCAGGCTGGGCTCCCTGCGATAGGAGGGAATAAAAGTGCCGTGTGCTGGGTGAGCTGCCCCAGCAGGAGGCCCCGACCTGCTTATTAAAGCCTGATTAGCACAGATTAAAGGCTGGGAGCAACGTCTGCCAGGCTGAGCCCCCACCATGAGCCCATTGGGGAACCCCAGCCTGGAGGGGGCCAACCCTATTCCTGTAGAGCAGGACTGGGACATTTGGGTTGCTTTGAGATTGACTTTGGGATCGCTTCCCCTGTGCCTTATCCTTTCCTTCCATCTGTCCTTCTATCCATCCTCCACTCCACTTTGTCTTCAGGGCTGCAAGAACTGGGCTCTGATCCTACAAAGGATCCTACAAGATCACATTGGAGCCCCCCATGCTCAAATAAAGCTGCTGAACCTCAGTGCTGCCGTCCGGCTCCTCCTTGGGATGCTCAAACAATGATTGGGATAATGGGGGCACAGCAGGGATGAGGTGGCCTTGATCCCACGTTGCCATGATTGAGGAGTTGACCCCAATGGTTGCTTTTGGGGTGCCGCTCACCGTGGTGCTGATGGAAGCATGCAAAGAATGAAGCTTTAATAGCACAAAGGAAGGACTTCAACTCAAAACAACCCCCAAACCCAAAACCACACCAGAGACCCTGTCCAAGTGCCTGGGGGGAGATGGCAAGCTACCCCAAAACCCTCAAAGAAGCCCCAAAACAGGAGTGAAAAGCCTGGGTAGACACATTTGTAACAATTTATTGAATAATAGACACTGGGAAAACAATAGGGGTCCATGCTCTGCTACTTGCCTGGTTTTGTCTCTTTGGGGGGAGGGCAAAGGGGATTGCTGGGACTAAAAGAATGTCATCGCACCGCCCAAGGAACACGGACTCGAAAGCCACCGACATCTTCACAACGACGATAAAAAATAATAATTAAAAAAAATAATAACAAACTGGAGAAACCAGGGCTGTTTCTATGGAAATATTTCCCTCCCCTCATTTAAAGTACAGAAGAAGTGTATACAAAGAGCATTTGATATTTTCCTTATAAAACAAGTAAATACAAGAATCTGAAAACTTCCTCGAAGGCGGAGCAAAGACGCAGAGAACTTCGTTAATGGCCACTTGAAAATAATAATAATTAAAAAAATATTAAATACCACACACAACCAGCACGCACCATGGGGAGCTTCCGGGGTGCTTTTGTCCTGTTGGAAAGTCCTGGAGGGTCTGTCCCCAAAATGTCCCCGTGGGCTGTCCCCTCCTTTGGGAGACATCGAGTGACGTGGGTTGGGTTGAGTTGGGTGGCAGCAGTAGGAGATGCTCAAGGAGCGGGGCTGGCATGTGGCTCCAGAGGGGTCCCCAAAAGGGTTGAATTGGGGTCTCCAAGTGTCCAGGGTTGGCGGTGGGGTCATGGCTCTTTGGCAAAGGATCGGGGCATGGGCTGGTCATATCGTCCCCGAGTCCCCGCAGCCCACCCAGCACAGCTCCAGAGACATTTCTGCTCCGTTCCAAATTGACGGAAGAGGAAATAATATTTATAATAATAATAATAATAAAGAGAAAAAAAAAAACGAAAAAAAAAACAAAACCAAAAAACAACAACAAAAGAATTGAAATGGCAGGTTTCCAGAGCAGAGAAAGAAGAATGTGTCTCCAGTGTGCACCAGGGGAGCCAAGCGCGGCGGTCATCGAGCTGTCCTCGCGCCCGCACGGGGCTCCGGGACCAGCAGCTTCGGGGGCTGTCCCCACATAATGAGCTTGTTATTATTTTCTTTCTTTTCTTTTCTTTTCTTTTCTTTCCTTTTTTTTTTTTTTTTTTTAATTTTTTAATATAAAAATCCGTGTTAAAATCTTTAAAACCTAATTCACCCCATGTGGGAGCATCCATGCTCCCCTGCTCTGATCCGTTGTGGGAGGAAAGGGGCCCAAGGAGTCACATTTTTGCATGTGCGTGTGTTTTTTTTTTTTCCTCTCTAATCTCTTCAGAATGGAAGTCCCATCCGTGTTGGGCTTCTTGCTCCAGTGTGATCAGTGGTGCTATAGAGACACACTTAACACACGCATCCTTCGTTATTTTTCGTTAAAAACGGTCAACAGAACTCTTTTGCTTCGGAAGCGGAGAGACTGAATGCCACCTGATTGCATCTCTGGATAGGCGTAAAAAAATTTATTCGCATAAGAGACGAGGAGAAAAAAAAAAAAAAGGAAAAAAAAAAAGAACCCCAAAAAATAAAAATAAATCATCGTAATCCTGATGCGGGTTATGGTCACTGTTCCAAAGTTACCACTTCCACCGCCTGCCCATCCACGGTGACGGCGCTGTCTGCTATCCGCGTGGTGACCGGTGCCATTGCCACCTGCACGGGGCCATTGCCCTGTGCCAGGCTGGTGACCACAGTCTGGTACATGCTGACGGGGATCTGCACGAGGCCTGCGGAGACACAAAGGAGAAATGGGGTGGTGAGAGGGATGACGGAGCACTGTTCTGCCAAGGAATGGGGTTGGTGCGGTTGAGTGTCGTGGTGTGGGCCACAAAGGGTTTTTGGGGTGTGTTGGATACGGGTGGAGATGCGGTGGAGGTTTTAGGGTCCTTGGCTTCTTGTGGAAAGTCAAGGATTGAAGAAAGCAATGGGTAGGAGGGAAGATGGTGGATAGGAGGAAGGAGGAATCATCATAGAATGGCTTGGGTTGGAAGGAACCCCGAAGATCATTAAGTTCCAACTGTCCTGCTGCAGGCATGGCCACCAACCTCCAGAAGACAATGGTGGGTAAGGGGAAACAAAGATGACGTTGGGTAGGGGCAAAGGAAGACGGTGGGGGGTAGGGGTGAAGAAAGAATCATCAGAGAATCATAGAATGGCATAGGTTGGAAGGGACCTGAAGGATCACAAAGTCCTAACCTCCTGAACATAGGCAAGGCCACCAACCTCCAGAAGATGATGGTGGTGAAGGGGAAATAAAGATGATGGTGGGGGGCAGGGGGAGAAGGAAGATAGCTGCTAGAGGAGGAGAAGATGGTTGCAAGAAAGACAGTGATAGGGTAAAGACAATCTCCCACCCTATGACACACAGATGGTATCACACCCACACCATCACACTTGTGTAATTATTCAAACTTAATGGAGCTCAGCCCTTATAAACACGTTAGAAAAGCTGCATAATCAACCCCATCACACCGTGTGAGATGAGAAGAGGCTCAGAGGTAGAAAGAAAAACTGCAAGAAGGAAAAGCTACCACTGAAAGCCCAATTCCATGGCAGTGCAGTAGGGCACAGCCCTTAAAATCCAAAGAGATCAGACCAAGCTTTCCCAAAATGGCAGCAGGATCCCTTTTGGTTCAGTTTTCTGTGGCAGCCAGGGACCTCTGTCCTGCCAAGGGCACTCATTTAATAATGAGAGGCAGCAGAGTGCAGCTCGGTGTCCTCAGATAACTCACTGCACAGACAGGAAAGCTTAGGAGTTAATCATGCTGCCCAGGTGGGTGACCCCGTCGGAGCTCAGCTCTCGGGATCTCATGGCACTCTATGGATAGGGACACTTTGCAATGCCTCAGCCAAAGGGCTGTCCCATCTCCAAAGGGTAATCTACACTTTTATGCAGCTCACAGCCCCATGAGGAATCACCTTCCTTGTGTACAGCTCAACATCAACAGCTACAAATGATTTGGAGGCAGCAGAAACACAAAATTTCCTGAGGTGCTTTCTACTAGGGAAGAGTTTTAGGCTGCAAAGCACTGAAACAAGAACTTGCGCTCAGCTCTCGCAAAGGCAACCCCCAATAAGACCCTCAAGACATTCAGCACAGTTCTGTTTAAGCAGGTTCTGGCACAGAGTGGGAGATGTGGCCTGGGATGCACTGAAAATCCCTACTCCAGACCAATGACCCAACTAAGCCTTTCGGGTGATTCAGGTTGTTGACCCGAAAGAATTCACCAAAGATGAATCTATTCCCCACAGCCAAAACAAAACGAGGGTCACCATAAAAGCAAGGTTAAAAATTGGATCCCTCCATGACGTTTAAACATGGGCTGGCCATAATAGGGCCACTGTTAACAACAGGCATTACAAAAAATGATGATGAGCTGGAGCTCTTTGAGATGACTCTGCTCCCCATGGCCAACCCAAAGATGAAGGTTGCCAGAAACGCTGGGCACACAGCATTAAAAATCTGACCCCTCCACAAGTTGGCCATAATAGGACTGCTGTGAAAGACAGACAAGTATTACCAAAATATGGCAAAACGGAAAAACCAAAGCGAGGTTTTCTTTGGGAAAGATGATCCTATTTCAGCCAAGCTTTGACCAAGGCTAACTACAACCTGGATACATTGCACGTAAGATTGGGGAGGTCTCCGTGAGAGGCAGCGATGCGCAGCTCCCTTTCTGCATGGGATTAAGCTAAATCGTCTCAGCATCTGACGCAGTGGCCTTCCTGGCAGGAGTGGTGACAAACCAAAGGAGGAGAGGGCGAGGGCTGGAAAGTCTGCTGTGTATTAAAAGCAGAGATGATCGCCCTTGGGAGAGAGGCGATTAAACCACTGAGATGCTGTAATCAGGTCTAGGATTGGCCCTGTGCTGCATCTGCTCAGACCTGTGCCCTGATTAGCCCTAATCTAGCTGGCATATGTTAATCTAAAGCATGGTGGATTTCAGACCCTTTCAATTGTATTAAAAACAGGAAATCCATTAGACAAAATAAAATTAGAAAAAAAACACCAAACCTTCAAGTCTCAGGAAAATACATATCTTCCAAAAAACACTCGAGTCATGCTGGGGTGGGAAAGACCCATTGGAGAGATGGAATTGGGCTCGCAGCAGCCCAGAGCTGCTCCTACCTGTGGACAGGAGCCAGCAGAGGTGATGGATAATGCACAGAGCAGTGAGATGACACGGCTGGGCTGGAGCTGCCCATTTGGGATTTCCTGCCACTGTTTGGCAGAAATGACGACGTTCATCTCTGCCCTCAGCAGGAGGCTGGATAGCACCCAGGTCATGCTTTTGCTTACCTGCAGCCTGCCAGAACAAGGATTTTGCACTTCTTTCAGCAAAGAAGACGTTATGGCTTGCAGAAGGGGGAGAGTTAGGTTCTGGCCAAGGGATTCTGAAGCCAAATATCATGGAGTGGCTGATTCAGACACCTTACCTGAGGTGGAGAGGGGATCAGCAACATAAGAACATAAGAACAACTGTTCTGATCCCAAATTTCAAGTGGGTACATTAAACCACCATTCAAAGGGCTTTGGGGCAGAAGAGTAGGAGGTTGAGATGATTGGCCATCCAGTGTCCAGGGGATGAGGACACCAGAGCCAGTTTCTGCTGATTCTTACGCTTCATTGAGATCACAGCAAGTGCAGAAGGAAGGCACAGCCAATAGATGGGCTGGACCACCACACAGACCAATACTCAAATATGCAGAATGAGTGGAAAAAACTGAAGAATGGGTGATCTCAGGGCACCTCTCAAACACTCAGAGATAAATGTCCATTAGTATCTTCCCAGAGACGGGCTCTTCTGATGAATGATTTGGAGCATCCTTCTGCACCATGGGGAGCATGGACAGCATGACTTTATGCCACACTTTCTGCCTGCAGCTCAAACAGAGCACACAGGTAAAGTTTTGGATGGTTGAGGGAGAAGAGCCAGCCCTATTCCTGACTGCTGTCACCGCGCTGAGCCTGCACTTGGAAAAGGAAACCATCTCCTCTTCCTTCATGAAGTGCAAAAACATCTTCCTTGCTAGCATCAACTTGAACTGAACCAATCGTCTGCAACATTCTGGAAGCAGCCTCAGGACTGTGAGGGAGAAAAGGCAAACTGAGAAACTATGGTTTGACTCCAGCATTTGGGACCTGGAGTCTGATGCAGCACTCAAAAGCAATACACTGACAAACTCTTTGGATTTCTTTTACGGGGTAAAACATCAGCGCTCACCTTGGAGACCCTGAGTGCACATCATCATCAGGTTATCTTCAAATTTAGGTAACATAACCTAACCAAAAGACAAGACCTCAATGGAGAGTTGTATGTCTTCTTCCAACAGGGAATCTAAAGCCCACTTCACATCAGCAGAAGACAAAAGCCATGGCCAGTTGCACCCAATGCTGCTCCTGGGGGATTCTACTGGCACCAGAAACATCCTCAGCACTGAGGAGATGAAGCAGATCCCACACAGTGGATGTGTTAAGTTGGCACAGCTTGCTCTGTTCTCTCAGACACCAAAGGGATAAGTGCTGAAAGTTGTCTGGTTTGTTGTTTCCAAGCACTGCAGAGACAGTAGAACACTGACTGGGCCTCACAAATCTACCTGACTAACAGTAGAGCTCTGAAAGCCTTACAGAGCTCAGGACAACAACAGAGAAGGATGAAAGGAATGAAAACTTCAATTTTAATACTTGGTCTCCAGCTCATCCACAGACCTTTGGCTAAGTCTTCCTACTTAGCAGAGGGGAAATGGGTACAAACTGTCTGCTTAGCACAGTCCTGCTCCAAAAAGACCAGAGCACACATTAAAATTTAAGCTTCAAGTTCTAGCAATGGAACTCCATTGCTAGAGGATTTCCAGGCAACAAAATGTTTGGCAGCACAGAGAAACTGAAGCAGCACCAGGAAAACATTGGCCTCCATCTACAGGACAGCCTACAAACCCAACAAAAGTGATGCAGAGAACAACCTTCTTCTACAGGGTAGGAAAGAGTAAGGTACAGACTTGAGGTACGCATGGATATTAAGAAAATAAAATAATAAAAAAAAAAGACAATCAGTAAACATAAAGTTTGTGGAGCTCCAGAACAATGTGGGGAATCTGCAAAGACTCCATCTCTGGATATCCTTCAGAGGCAGCCAAGACGACTTCTCTTCATGTAGAGTCCCAGCTTACCAAGAATTGAAAGACATTCAGCTTCATCTCCCTTATTCCTTCATCTTGCCTCTATAGGAGAAGGCAACCCACACCACACAAAGGGACGGGGTTACTTCATCCCATGCAAAGTCCTTGAGAATACACAACCCCATCCTCATCCCAAAGGTGTGAGCTAAAGGACACTACTCTCAGTTGCCAGTCAACCAACATGGGCCCCGGAGACAATTCAGGGCTTTTAGGTTGGGTCTGGGTGGTGATTTGGATTTATTTTCATTTGTTTCTTTTAAAAAGTGGTGGTTGATTTGGCTTGTATTGAGTTAGTTGGTTGTCTTTTTGTTTGGTTTTGTTGTTTTTTGTTTTTTTTACCTTGGATTTACTGTTGTTGTATGTTTGGTTTTGAAGTTGTAATACTTCCATGCAAAACGATCAATTCACAAGAATCCCATCCCCAACCCATTAAGCAATGCTCACGGATTTCTCCCCTCTGGAAATCCAGCATATGTGGGAAGAGAAAGGCTCCAGGAGGCAGCCCTGTGCCCAACCCTTCCCTGACACAGTTATGAGTGAGGCCTTGGAGGAATAATGACCAACACCTCCTCCACCAATGGTACTTCACCCACCACCTCTACACACCTCAGGCTGTGCAGCCCTTTCCTGACCCACCAGAAGCCCTCCACCTGCAATCATCCACAGCAAAAGGAAGAATTGACCATGATTTTTAACACTGGAAGTGATTCACCTGAAATGTTGGGTCTTCCACCCAAAATGTTGGGTCTTTCATTCCATCTTTACATTGATGGAGTGGAAAACTCCCATTCTGCTCCCCTGAAATGTTGGGTCTTCCATCCAAAATGTTGGCTTTCCCATTCCATCTGCATGTTGATGGAATGTAAAAAAAATTACTTTTTTTTTTAATTAAAAAACACTAAAAAAAATACTAAATCGGAGTGGGAAAGAAGGCCAAGCAGCAACCTGATGTCCCAATGGATTAACCTCATGCCTTCAGCCCTCGTGCCCTATGTAAGGTGACCTGACTTTCCCCCTCCCCTGGGTGGTGATTTTTGAGCTCAACAGCAAGACCTGGGAGGACTAAAGCTGTTCCTACACACACCAGTACTGGGTCCTCAGAGTGAGCCATGCTAAACCCAAGGCAACCTGGTGAGGAGGAGAAGTGAGAAAGATGTGAGGGGGAAGCTGAGCATGCCATGCATCTACCTGTGTAGGGGAAGCCTTTTTTACCATGCTCCAGAGATGAAAGCTTAACGAATAACCCTTCTAAGCTTCCTTGATCGGCTGGCTTTGCTGTGGAGTGAAGGGCACACCTGATAAGATTAGCAGTCTATCACGGTCAATCAGAGAGAGGAAACAGAGGTAAAAATAGAGAAAGTACAGGAATCCCTAACACCACTCTACCTGCAATTCACTCCCCTTCTGAGCTTTGTTTCTGTTGATATGGAAGAGAGGAGCACCTTTTGAGCAGAGCAGAGCGGTGTCACCTGTGTGCTACCAGTGCAAAGCTTCCCAGAAACCACAGACAGGAAACATCTACAGACAAATTAAATCTGTTCCTCTTACAAAGCATCAGACATTAAATTCATGGCAGGAGAGGCAGGCAGTGTAGCAATCACCGCATGGGATCCTATTCTGTTTTGCCATAAAAACTTTGCTAATTTGCCTGCTATGCGTTTAACACCCACATGGGTTCTTCCAGTGGGACAAATGTTGGACTTGATGTGTCCAACTCAGGATATTCTATGAAATATATAGAGAGAGTGACTCTTACTCTTAAAACAGCCTCGATCCTGTATTTTCTGTAAGGCTTTATTAAAGGGCACTGTGAGAATGGAGGCAGAGTACCGTCTAAAATTGATATTATATTACTTCAACCCAAAAGACTAAAATCCATTTCCATGAATTGAAAAACGTCCTCTTTTTTTTTTTCTTCTTTTTTCTTTTTTGAAGCACATATTTTAACAAATTCTGGAAACATCTTTGAAAATCATCAACACGGGGAAGACAGTTGCATATAGAAAGAGAGGCGCTTCCAGAGTCCAAGAGGCTACACCAGCAAAGCATCCATGGGCGCTCTCTCATGTCTGCCTTCCTCTGCCGTGCGGTGCACCTACTTCTGTACTTAGGTTTCTGCTACCATCTTTAGCTCATGGTTTCTTAAAACTGGGTGCTGAAAGCGAGGCTGTGGGGTTTTCTTCCCTTTCCACTGCTGCTTTAGCTCTGCCTTGAGTCCGTGACCTTTAAAAAGATGAATTGCACAAATCCAAAAGATCACAACACCCCCAACAGCCCCACATGTGGTTGCTCGAGTGCTGTTAAAACAGCCCTCTTCACTAATTATTTAATTAAGTAATGGTTATAAGGGAGGTTGGCATGCGTATGGCCAAGGGGATGGGGCTGCAGGATATGAACCCACCCCATGGCATCTCCAGCCCAATGCTCCAACCTCAACCTATATCCAAAGCCTAGCGTCTTCCCCTTGACAGTGTGAAAAGAGAGGAAAAAAAAAGAGGAAAAAGAAGAAGAGAAAGAGACACAAAGCCCTTTCATCCCCCAAGAAACACCACAGTGTTGGCTGTGCCAATGATAGCCAGATCCCAACAACTACCACCAGGAAAAGCCACTCACCTGATAAACTCTCTGCTAGGCTCCACTTGTAGCCTGAATAGTCTGCTGCTAGGATGCCTGACAATGAAATGCAAGTGTAAAAGGCTGAACACATGCTGCAGTCATGGGGGGCACTGGGTAAGGAAAACACTTGTAGCCTAGGTTTAATTCATTATCCACATGTAAGTAATACCCCAATATTAGGCACTGTAACTTGAATATTTTTGACTCTATACAGGATATTATGTACAGACGTGGGAGGCACAGTGAGATACTTGCAGATATTTGTAGTGCAGTTGGCAAACGTTGAGATGAATGGCTTAATTGGGCCAGAGAGGTTCAAAGAGAAACACAGAATGGAGAAAATTCATTCTGGGGAAGCTCCAGCCACCTTCAAGAATGCTCTCCACTAACCAGGGATGTGAAATGAATGAGAAGTGGCTGCCAAAGAGGCGTTTCTATGCATCCCCAGAGCACGCGGTGAGGAGATTCATAGAGTCTTCACTGGTCTCCAAGAGGAGCTTGATGTGATTTTAGGGCTACAAGGGGCTGGGATCTAAATGAGTTTCCCAAGTTAGCACGCTGCCCCATAGATCACACGTGAACACGGACATTAGCATACACTACAGAGCATTTAGCACATGGGAGTATAAAGCAGCTATTGTTCTGCAGTAAGGTGATATGTAACCAGATAGGCTCTGGCTTCAGCTAAAAACCATTTTCCCAGCGCTTTGCTGACTCGTTCAGCAGGAACCTTGCTGCTGCAACAGAGTGCACATTCATGGCCAACGAATGGGATCAAAACGATGGGTTCTGGCAACAAAATGGATCTGCAAAAGCATCCCTGCTGCAAACTTGGGTGCAAGGGGACCCACTGGACCAAGCACAATGGTCTGTCCATTGCTCTCAGTTCCCAGGAAAGGCAGAACGAATGACAGCAGGTGGTGGTTCCTGGAGAACCTGCAAAGTCCAATCCTTGTTCATAGCATAGAATCAACCATAGAATCATTAAGGTTGGAAAGACCTGTAAGATCATCCAGTCCAACCATCAACCTCATGCACATGACCACGAATTTGCAGCCCTCAGTGCTCTCCATTCTTAGCTCCTATTTAGAAGAGTGACTCAGACTCTTATTTTTTGCACTAAAACCATACAAAAGTCCTCCAAGAAGATTTAGCCAAGGACACAATGACATACCTGGGGTAAGAGCAATAGGAAGCATCCAGCAGGTTGGATCTGAATGCTGCAGAACTGAATATGAACACCACTGTCTGCTGATCCCTATGACTTCAAAGGGGTCGAGCATGCTATATTTACACCAGCAATAAAACTGTTTCCATTAGCTCCATGTTCACCTTTTAAATGCAACAGCCCTATCATGCACACTCCAATTAGAGCCCCCTAATGCTCGGGAGCACAGAGCTTTCTTTTTTCCCTTTTTGAAGGGAAGAGATGAGGCAGCTCAGGGGAATAGAAGAGAGCCTTTCACTGCTGAGGGCTCTCCTTCAAAGCTACCACAGGGCAGAGGGAACAGATGGCCATTTCTGAGGGCTGACATGAAATGAGGGATTGTCTCAGGCCGTGTCCTGGTGGACAACATATCGACACCACAAGAGCACTGGTAGTGGTTTCTGGTGGAGAAACCAAAAGGGATGACGTGGGGACAAAGCTCCTACCTGATCAGAGCACCTCTCCTTCCTGCAGGAATAGGAGGAATGGAGGCAAATTGCTGACAGCAAGGAGGAAAACTCACAAAGAGTAAAGTTTTGCTATGATCCGTGAGCAACAAATAATGCCACAATTCACTTCAAGCCAAATTCTCTCCTTTCTTAGAGTCTGTGTCTTCTCCAAGCAGACTGCTGGGCATGTGGCAAAGACTCCAAACGACCATGGGTCTACTGCAGTCCTCCCCCTGGATCACAGAGGAGTCCACATTAACCACCAGAAAACATAACAGAGAAAGAAATCTATACACATCAGAGGATAAATTCAACCCAAGAATACCACGGGGGTGGGAGGAACAACTTCAACTCCATCTTTGGAAAAGATTTGTAGGAAGTCATGTCAGATGAAAGCGTTGGGCTTTTTTCCCCTCTCTCTTGGAACTTGTTTTGCAGCTTTACCTCGACTCACAGAAGCACGTGTGCTCCTGGAAAGCTTTGCAATGCTGTGAGTATATATGTTCCAACCTGCTGCTGGAGCCCAGAAGGCACCATCCTGCTCTGGCGTGAGGCTGCAGCACAGGAAAATAGGGCGATTCCCTGCAATCTTCCTGCCCAGCTGTTGACAAGCTGCGGATTACCACTGTCACATGAGCTGCTTTACAGCAAAGCCAAGCTGTCTTCGGGAGCTGAGAAGGTCACTGGGAGACAGGGGCCGCCAGGGACAGCGCACCGCCCTCGATTCACTTCCCAGGGGGACTGCAGGTGGAAAGCATGGCGTTCCCTTCTGCCCGGAGGGCAAAGAGGAATGGTTCTGCCTTATAGGCTCCTTACAGGGACAGCTTTACCTCTTTCTTTTGCACGTCACCAAACCTTTGTGCAACACCATCCAAATTGCCAATCAGCCTGTCTCTCCAAGCCATCGTGCCATCCACTGCCACCTCAAAGAAGAAATAAACGAATCCTTCCTCAATAAAACAGCCTTTCAACCCCAAAAACCAGAACAGCATGGCTGAGGAATGGGTTACGTTCAGAAAAGAAAAAAAACAAACAGAAATATTTGGAAAAACAAAAGTCTGAAGGTCTCCAGTGCAGCCTCTTGGGGACACGAATTAAAACCCTTCATCTCCATCATCCTGCCACTAGCAGGGCTGGTGGGCAATAAGCACATGGCTGTAAGAGAGTGTCTCAGGATGGGGCTCTTTACTATGCCCCAGAGGCATGAGACAGATGGGGCTGTGCTTTTAGGCTTTGCAACGAGTCTCTGCTATGGGGAACCAATGGAGAGGATAAATACAGCCACGAAACAATCCTCTAGACATGCTCGGAAATAGAACAGGGAGGAAACTTTGCTCTAATGTGCAAACCTATTGTATTCATAAGCAAACAGATCCACAAACCGTGCTTTGATGTGCTCAGGAGAGCCGTGCTTGGGAAAACACAGCTTTGTGGCATAGCTTATGGGGTATTGCTCCTTGCAGTGGGATGCCCAGTGGTGGGGGGAGGCTCACAAACCCCCATATCATTTCATAAAATGCCTTGCGTCGTTACGACAGCTTGCTGGGATGTCAGCCAGCTTCCCATTTGGATCAGGTTGCACCCTACGCCCGCTGACAGACATTAAACCCTGGAGCTTGGTGCTGCCCTGGAGTCAGACAAGCTTCTATTCAATCACTCAGACCCCAAAGTCCAGCAGGGAAGGGTATCCTAACCTCGTAGCCATGGGGCTACCTGCCAGCAAGGCAAGGACTCAGCCCTGCTGCCATGAAACAGCAGATTGCTGTGACGCAGGGGTGAGGGGAGGGATTAGGAGCCCCTCTCCATCTGCCCTGATGCAGTGTAATCTGTGCTCACTCACTCCCCCAGACCCACGAATAGCACGGGGGTGGCAGTGAGCTGCTACAGTAGAAATGTGGCCACAGACAAAGCGCTCACCTGTCGCTATGTGGATGGGGTTGAGGGAATGCTGCTCCAAGCAGGAAGCAAGCTGAAATCTGAACTGAGAGATGTTCAAGGTGCTCTGCATCACCACCCACCGTTCATCCCAACTTGCAGGGTCAGCTAGGATCATGGTGCAAAAGATACAGTGGATAAGGTGTGAGCTCTGCTCTGCTCCAGGAAGGGTGAAGTGGAATCTCAGGTGGGACTGCAGCACATGGCCCTTCCCCTGGTGCCATGCTCTGGTTTGAGAAGGCAGCCGTAGCCCCATGGAGGACCTGCTCTGCCCACAGAGCCTCTGGTTGGGGTTTGGGGGTTGGCACAAAGGAGCACTGCAGGTGCAGCTCTTCCCACAGAGCCTCTGGTTGAGGCTGGGCATGGAGAAGGATGCACGGAACAATGACTCACCAACATCTGCTACAGGTCAGGAGGAGCAGGCAGCACCACAGAGCTGCTGTTCTGCCTCCATCCGTGCCCTTTCCTTTAGGGCAAGAGCTATAAATAAAGCAGCACAGTGCTGAGGAGGTACAGCCCATCCCAATACAGAGCTCCTTCACCACCCATTCCAGCATTTTACATCCCAGGTCCTGCACTGGGAAGAGTGGCAAACCAACCAGGAAATGTTTGCCTATCCAGCCTCAAGACATATTTAGGGAGACAGGCTAAGTATACTCCTCTCCTCTTCTCTCCTCTCCCATCCAAATACAAACTCATCGCCTTTAGGTAAAAACTTGACGAAGAATTGGCACCTCCAGCTCTTGCATGAACATCAAAAATCCCAAAACTGGAAAATGAAAATAAAATTAAAGTTTCCTTCCCAACAGAACAACGATGGTTGCATTTGGACCCAAGATGAACACAAGATTAAAGCAGTTTGGAATCCCACAAATACGAGCTTCCAAAAGCAAAATTCAGAAAGCAGGTGGGGGGGGGGATCTCGAGCTCTTGCATAAACACCAAAAAAACCCCAAAGTACAAAAAAAAGGGATAAAATTTTCTTTCCAACTGACCCTGGAAGGCTGCATTTTGGCACTAGGGTGAACACGTGTGGGATCTCCCAAATAGGAGCTTCCAAATGCTGTGTTCAGAAGGCAGATGGATGGACAGCGTCATCTAATCTGAATTTTCCAATAAGAATTCAAGACGAGCAGAGAGTTTCAGCTTTCTGCTACAAGCACGAAGCTGGAAGGAAGTGCAAGAGCAAAACTGCTTTAGAGGACTGCAGAAGGCATCAAACAGCTGTAAATTTGAGAAGAGAAGCTAAAGAAGCCCTGCTCAGCTCGGAGTCAATAGCAGCCCTGTTTCCTCTCCAAGTCCAGAACAAAAGGGAACATATTGCAACCAGGCCCGAAGAGGAGGGCTGCTATTTCTTTAAATGTAATGTTAATGCCTTGTAATCAGCTTTAATTTTTAAACAGGCCCAGCCCTCCTGTCCATTTCCCCTAATTCAGGACACGTGGAAGGTAAATGGCCTGTGCTTAAAGCAGGGCAGTGACAGCTGGGGAGCCTGTAAGTCCCAACTGCTGATAGCAGGGATGGATGTCAGAACTCACCAGGGGAGAGGAGCTGGGAGGTGCTGGGGCTGCGGGAAGGTCATTGAGGTGCTGGGAGATGGGGGTCAGGCTCATTGGCTGGATGGGAGCTCATTGAAACCAATGGGGGCCACAGAAATGCTCAACATTATCCACTAGTAAAATACTTGGCGGTGGATCTCTGCCCCTAATGAAGTTGGCTTCCCCCAGTGGGAATGTTGTTGGGGTTTCTTTTAGGGAGAGCAACAGATAAAGCCAAAGATTTCCTTATGTCTCCTTCTCTATGAGCTCAAATGTGTTTTGGAGCTAAAAAAAAAAAATAATCAGACTTCATGTGAGATTTGTGCAAAGGAATCACAGAATCATTACAGCTGAAAAAGAGCATCCAGCCCAACCATCAACTCATCCCCTCTATGCCCACTCAAAGTCATTACTGTTGGAAAAGTCCTCCAAGATCATCCAAGTCCAACTGCCTGCTTACCACCAATACTGTCCACTAAACCACATCCCTAAGGACAAGGAAACGAAGAAAGCAAAAGCCAAAAGAACCCCAAAAAACCCAAACAGCTTTTCCTTGCACTCTTCTCTTTGCCAAGAGGAGACCAAGACACCCACCTTATAAAAAATGTCTTCTTTCCAGAAATCAAATGATACGAGTGTCCCTATTCAAGGAGGCAAACTGCACCCAAAAATCACTGTTTTATGTCTTCACCATGGTGGCAATAAGCCAAGGGATGCCCTAAAGGCAGCAACGTAGCATCCAGCTCAGACAAAAGGGACCAAATGTGTGCTGGGAGCAGCCTTGGTCCCTGCGTTGGTGTAGCAGAACCTGGCTGGTAGGAGAAGCATTGAATACAGCACGAGAGGGAGATGTCTGAGCCACTATTTTCAGCCCTGGTTGGTGGGCAGACAAATCCTAATCATCAGTCAAGATGTCCAAGCAAAACCCCATGTCACACAGCAAAGATCAGGGCCCAGGAGGGATGCAGGACAGCAGCAGAATGCAGGAGGGCCACCACGGTGGGTTTAAGCTGTGCCAAAGGCAGTGAGTGGGTCTCAATGATCTGGTGGGGCTCCAAGCAAACAGAGAGCTGTGTGGGTTTGGAAGAGGATAAACCTGCTGGAGGTGATGCTTATGGCAATGTATTTAACTCGGACCATAATTTGTTTGTGCAAAGGAATTTGTCCTCTAGGAAGCATTTCTCCTTATCTCTGCTCAGGAATTCATCCATCCAGCTCCCAGTGACACCATTCCTCTGCTGGGTGACATCTGCAAAACTCAGATGTGCTTCCCTTCTTTCTCCTTTCAGATTGTGGTTAAATTCATTAAAAAATATATACATCTGCTCTCACCAGGAAGGTGCTGCAAAGAGCTCAGCCCTTTCCTTCAGGACCACTCACATGCTCAGCAGCACTTTGCCAATGTTAGTGCTCATCTGGATCCTCCTTCCTTGAAAAGTAGAAGATCTAGCAAGGAAATTTATTACTGATTCAAAGGAGATTGACATTTGCAGCAGATCAGCCTCTGAGCCTCTGCCCCATCCTCTTTCTCATGGAAGAAAAGGGTCAGTGTACTGCACCTCCCTGTCCCCAGGCATCCCAAAGCAAGGATATTTCAAAGCAAGGATGTCCCAGACAAGAACACACAGTGCTTGGCTATACCCCATGCATCTCTCTCTGCTTTCCTGCACCACCTCAGCCGGAGGGCCCTTTGCAGAGGGTTTCCCATCTCCCATCTGCCCTTCAGCTGAGGGTGGGGATGGCTTTGCACCTGGCACCCACTGCTGCCAGCAGCCTTCCAGCTATTGAACGTGCTGCAGGAATCACCAGCTCCATGCAGCAAGGTCCTGTCACCCAAAATGCTGCTATGGGATCATTTATCCTACACTAATTGCAAGGTATGCTCCTGCTCTGACGTTTTCCTTCTGCTTGGAGCTTGCTAATCCCTGCTGCTGATGTCACAGCCCTAATGCTCTCCGTGTGCTTTCATCACGACACGATAATCCTGGCTGACCCCCAATGTGAGCACATTTCTCTATGGAGAAATAGGGGTGAATTTTAGGGTGAACATGAGGAAGGAGCTTGAAGCACAACACTCATCTCAGAGCGTCCAAAAAAGCAGCACATGGTACCAAAACAGAGTCAATCCCATGCACTGAGGCTGTTCCACTGACATCCTTGGGGCAGGGATTCTTCTTGGTGTTATATTTATGGGGTGGCACAGCCCCACGTGGGCAGAGCTTCATCAATATTGAAGCATGACATCAGGAAGGCTGCAGCCAAAGCAGCTTTCAGACCTCAGCTCGGATCGATCCTGAACAAAAGGCTGCAGTATGGGGATGGCTCTGTCTGCTCTCCTCCCAGGGCCGATCAGGTTTCCTTCTCAGCACACCCTGAAAGCACCCAGAGTGCACAGTCCCCTCTCAGCAGAGCGTTTTCAATATGCAGACAGCTTCTGCTGCAGTCCCATTCACCTGTTTTGGATATTACATTGTTTTAATGCTTTGCTTTCAGAGCAAACATCCTCAGCTCAAAGAGCACAGTCATCTCTCCCAGCATCCTCATTCCAAGATAGGAACATGCAGAAGTTGCCTCTTTTCAGCCAGTTTCATTCTTTTGGGTCACTTAATATTGCTCACGAGCCAGAGGATGAATGGGAAAGATACACTAAGATAGAATAAAACAAGTTACAGAGTAATTATATCTAGAGGCTAAAATCAGGAGCAACACCTTACCTGATAGCAACCAAATGTATTCAACCACTGTCTCAGTTTCCTCATCCATAAGACGGGGAAAAATTTATAGTTGAGAGATGAGAATCCCCCCAAAAGAGCCTACACAGAAGGGTGAGAGTACTCCCAGGGAGATGCATTAATTGAAAACGTTGGTAAATGAAGACCCTGCCAGCAGCAGCAAGCAGGGCTATTTGCTGGTTCATTCCACCGTGGCTCCAGTAGTCATTTCCCCATCTCCTTCCTGCAACTGACTGCACCAAATCCCTCCTCCTCATCTCCTTGCTGGTTCCCATTGCATCGCATAGCCAAGTGGAGGTGCCCAGGGTGATGCTCACCCTCACACCCAAAGCTTTGGGGCAGCAAAATCCTCAGCGCCGCTGGAAATCCATCTGCTCTCCACCCCCATCTTGAGACAGAGGAACAGATACCCAACGTCTCTTCCATCCCTAAGGGAGATACATGAGCTGGTGAGGTGATGAGCCCACCAGCACGGCGCTTCCAGGGGCTCTGTGCCCACAAAGCAACCCCTTAATGCTGCTGGGGAGGAGAGCAGATCGAAGGAGGTGGGAGTGGGGCTGCAGGCACAGGGAAAGCTGCAGCCTCTTCCCTTAATGCACTCTAAATCCCATCTGATTTCCAACACTGCTGTTAGGAAAAAAAAAAAAAGGCAAAAAAAAACCCGACCATCCAATCCAACTTGCATTAAGGTGGTATTAAAACTGGTGAGTGACTCAGGTTTAGGGGGAAGCATCCAGAGGAATCCACGCTGTGAATGTGTTTTAGAAGTGGACCAAAGGGAGTTGGGATGCAGACTGCTCAAGGATCCTAACGTGCTTGTACAAATCTGGTTAGCTGCTGGGGTTGAGCATCCAGGGGCAGATTCTTCCTCCTATACAGACACACCACTTCTCCCCATCATGCTCCGCTGATGGCAGAGTGTAATACAGCACAGCTTCACTCTTCCCTCTCCCTATCCAATGCACTCCCCCTGCTCCTGGGAATGAGTTTTCCCTTCATTTCTGCTCCCTCTTCAGGCTGGCTGACTGCATAGCAAGAGGCATCAAACTAAACACCACCAGTTACACTGCGGCCTCCATATCCCCAGCTAAATGTTGATGTTTTACAGTGAGCACGTACGCCACGCGATGAGGATTTTGATGGGAGCCAACTTGAGGTCTCATAGAGGAAGACATCTGTTCAGCATGCAAAGCAACGAGGCAAGAAGCCACCTGGCTGCACAATTTGGCAACTAGAACCCAAACAACCCTACCCTCAAAGCAACATTTCCTTACAACTTACAATCACAGAATCATTTGAGTTGGAAGTTAAGTTCGAAAGTCATCTGTCCAACTTCACCCTTCTCATCCTCATTTTGGTGCTCCTCTTTCTGCTCCATCAAATAACCCATGATGGTCCTTCTATTTCACCAAAATAACCCACCATTTTTAACTCTGAACTCAGAAAACTGGGTAAAGAGAGATACAGGAGGTGGATGATCACCAACCAGAACACATACGTGTGTTCCAATGCCATCTCTAGTTTCCATGAACGCACCATTTTATTCACAGTGAGCTGGTAGTGGATGACTACTGAAGTCACCAGACTTGGCTCAACGAAGATGGAGATAAGAAGCAAGAAACATTACAGACACCACATAGCTCCCTACAACTAAGCAGTGGCAGTGCTAACACTGCAGTGGTGACAAGATGGAAAACAAAGCAAAGGGCAGCAACCTGACTGCTGATGGATGATGGACTCATCTGCCAGCAAAGCACAAAAGCTTTGTTCAAGAGCAGACATCAAGCATGCAAAAAGCCTCAAGAAAGGAAGGAAATCCTATTTTGGTGGAATAGTTTTGGTCATATCTGCTGCCACTCTACAGCAAAGCGTTTTGGAGATGAGATTACTACAGCACAGACAAAGACAGAATGAGAGCAATCTTCTTCCATAGAGCCTTAAAGAAGGAGGACAGCAAATCCCCAGCACTACGGGGAGCAAACAAGAGGTCAACATTACCATTCAGCTTCAGGCTTTTAAGTTATAAACCCACTGAACTCTTTCACTAGGGGCAAACTGACATTAAAAACAGGAAGGAAAAACTCTGGCTAAGAGAGGAAACAAAACTAAAATGAAGACAAAAAACAACAGCTTTCCAGCAGCCTTACCATTGGCATCTTGGACTCCAGTGAGTGCTCCTACTGCTGCTGCAGTTTCACCAGATAGGACGATCTGTCCTCCACCCTGAAGAGTGGCTTCAGCCAGTGTGGCTACAGCGTGGGCAGCTGCTTCACTGCATGGGAGAGGAGAGAGGAGATTTAGGAAGAAAGGCAAACCAATCACTCTGCTCCTACAGGACCCATTTTCATCAGGCACCGCGTGTCAATGGAACAAACACAGCAAGAAGGGATCCTTATCACGGCCAGCTGAAGTCATTCAGAATGGGAAATCTACAGTTGAGGAGGAATACATGGCAATAAGCTGCTTCCAGTAGCTTTTTGACAGCTTGCCTATCAGAATATCCATCCCTTTGGGCTTTACAAAAAGCTTTGGGATAATCTAAGGACATTCCATTGCATGGCTCCTTCCTGACTCTGGATCTGTGCACAAAACTCTTATTTTTGGTTGGTTTTTTTTTTTTGCCACTGAATCTCTCCAGATTTTACAGCTCCACCTTCATTACTAATTTTACCTTGCCCAGAACTTCATCACTACCAGGAACACATCAGCAGCTCTCAATTTAGCCAAGATACAGTGCTTCTCCCCAGCCACGTGGTTTAATAATTCTTTTTAATGAGTGATTGGTAGCTAAGCATGGCGTGCTGGAGTTTCTTTGTACAAATGAGGTCATACCTCTCTAATGCAGCAACCCTGCTGTGAGAGCAGCCAGTATCAAGTATTTAGGATCCATATACAATCCTTCCCTTCCTACACCTTCTCAACTCCCAGCAGTCAGCACTGTATTGATTTCCACACAGCACAGACAGCATCTGGACCACCCCTTTGAAGCCCATTTTTGTTTCCACAACATCTTGTATGAAAAACTACCACCTCAGTCTTGCTGTTAAGTTCTGATATTACCAGATATGGGGGACTTGGTTAACAGGCATGGTGGTGATGGCTTGATGGTTGGACTTGATCTTAGTTGTCTTTTCCATCCTTAATGACTCTATGATGCTACAAAATGGAAAATAACTGCTCCCTTCTCATTCTCTCATGACTTCATAGACTTCTAGGGTCCCTTCCAACTCAGGATATTTCATGATTCTATGACACTCTGATAAAATGGACTCCAATGTTTTGTAAGTACTTCCTACTCACTGTTCCTCTCACCTAATTTCCTGCTTGGATGCTGCACACTTTCCAACTGAACTCACTCAAGGTGGATTTTCATTTCTAAGCAGCCCAAGTCATCTCGAGTTGCTTCCTTCACTCGGAAAAATCAAAATATGCTCAGCAGCCCTGAATTAAATACAAAGGGGAAGGCTTCTGATTCCTGAGAACTGTCAGATTCAAAAGACTGTTTCCAAAGGCTGAGGAAAGTGGAATATCTTCAACAAATTCCAAAAGCAGCACCTGAAAGCATAAACTTGTTTAACCTGATATGTGACCCACCAGAGCAATGACTCAGATAAGGGAATCTCTGCAGATTATCAATTCCTGATCTCCTATTTTCTGATAAGCTCTTGTCCAACCCTGTAGGAACTTGGTATTTATGTCAGGGATATGAGCTTCACTGCTTTCATGAAAACCAACAAAATACGAGTCTTGCAAACCATTGGAGAACGGCAGTTTCTATCTGCTCAACTGAGCAGAAGTGAAGTTTTACTGTTATTTGGTCTTTTTGCATAAAACAAAAAGGTTGTCCCCTTCCACGTGGAAGGGTTTTGAGGGCCCATCACCTAGGTGAGCTCTCAGGTCATGATCATTAAGGAAAAAGGGTGGCAACAAGCTGGGAAATAAAAGCCCTACTGTGTACAAGTACAGCTTGCACACACGGCTGTCTCTGGAAAGCTCTTCCATTTCTTTCTTCCAGGAGTCTCCCTTCAGTTTTAACATTTCTTCCTATTACATCTATAGAATCTATGATTCTGGAATCTATAGAAACTATGATTCTGTGATTCTAGACTCTGAACTTCCTCAACTAACACAGGAAAAGAACCATTTATCACGATCTCAAGAGCTAAAGCTAATAGAGATTGGATGAAATAAAGCCTGCAAGTGGGTCTCAAGGCTTTCTTCTGCAGCTCCATAACTAGTTACTTGAGTTGTTGTTCCTACTACAGTGTCCTAAAAGGTTCATGGGGTTTTAAAAGGCAATTTTACAGTGGAACTATTAATAATAAAGTTTGATCAATCAGCCTTATGTGGTAGCAGAAGAAAACATACTGGATGGACTTGGATCTGGATCACAAACAGAAGTAATTCTTAGTGCGTTTGAGATTCAATAGCAATTTCTTCAAATCATATTGTGGTTGGGTTAAAAGGGTTCTCAGGGATCCCAGAGCCATAGAACAACTTGGGATGGAAGGGACCTTAAAGGTCATCAAACAGCTTGGGTTGAAAAAGACCCTGAAGAGCAGAGAAGCATAGGGTGATTGGGTTGGAAGGGACCCCAAAGCAACCCCAGCCCCACAGTGCCCTGCAATGGACTAGGAGCTCCCAATTGCTCAAGCTGCCCAGGGCCCCATTCAGGAATGAGGCACCCACAACTTCTCTGGGCAGCGGTGCCAGGGCCTCTCTGACCTTGAGTAAATTTCCCCTCCTTTAGTTTAAAGCCATTCCCTCTTTTGCCATCACTATCTGCCCATGTAAAACATCACTCTCCCTCCTGTTATAAGCTCCCTTAAATACTGGGAGCATCTGGAAGCACACCATTGATTGCTTCCAGGATCAAGGTGGCTGCTTTGATAACTTATGATCCACGCACAGCACTGTTTTGGACCTCTACTCCAACCATCAGCAGCATGGATTTGTGTCTTGACAGGCACTGTTAGCACATTATGACTCTTCATTAGCAAGCTCAGTGCTGTAACTGGACCCTTGCTCTACAAATCAGATCATGTAGAGAGTACAGCTATACCCACCTTTCCCTCTGGCAGGAAATTTCCATTCAGCATGCTTCTACAGTTACAGTGGAAACTAAGAACCATCATGCAGACACCTGGGTGGCAGGCTGAACCAGGAGCTTGCAAGGAAAAACCCTTACTAGGGCTGTGTGCTGTGGCTTTTTACCATGAGATGAGAACCTAGAAGGAAGTGCATGCATACCTGTTAAGTGCCATGGTAACAGTTGCTCCTTGCTGCATCTCCTGAGATGCTGCCACTGCTGCTTCTGCTAACGATGCTACCGCCTGCGTGGCCTCCGATGCCTGCGTTGTCTGGATGGTCATCTCACCCCCCTGTAGCGTTGCCCAGTTCTGCTCCACCTATGGGAAAAAGCAGAGAGGAAGGTCTTTAGATTGGATGGCATCCCATCAATGGGTGGCTGCTTCCCAAAACGAAGGAGCCAGATGACTCCAAGAGGTGTTTGCAGAATTCTGACTCTCCCAAAGCCTTCAAAAGGGCTAAAAGAGCATCAGAGGAGCAGGACCGTGGTCTAAGTGAGACTGTGGATCCTACAACCATCTCCCAGCCATTAATGGGTTCCTATGGCCAGCCCTTGGCACAACCCCACTTGAGCTCACAGCTGGGACTTTCTTTTACTGCAGTGATGCGCTTAAAAAAGAAAATAGCAAATGGAATCTATTCTGCTTATCATCTATTTTAGGTACTTAATTCCCCTACTTCCCTTTACATTGATAGGTTTCGCATTGCTTCAAGTTCATCCAGTCCCAGTTGCTCATTTTTCCCTTGGCCATAATTCTTTCTCCACTTGGAACTCCACAATGTAGTGACTGTATGGCCACAAAACTGACTAAGATGTGAACACAGAATAAGCATTGGATCAAATGACTGAGAAGTGGTAGATCAAGGCCCATCAGCTGGCACTCCTACCAAGATGAAGATCTTTTTCCTTCCCCACCTCTATTCTCATCCATAAACATTTCAGGTCACTAGCAGCCTTGAACACACTAATAAGGATGCCTTAGCAGGTGACAAAGAAAATTCTCTCAATTAGGAACTAGATGCCTGTGCTCCTTTCATTTCTATTGTAGTTTTCTTCCAGATCTCAAGAGATAGAGCTGGTACTGAAAATCCTCAAAGCAGCTCTGATGTACTTCAAGATCACAGCCAGACTGTTTCCCTCTGCTTCTGGGATGGAAATAGGGTCTTGTTCAGAACAAAGCTGTTCTGTGCTGCCACCTGTCGCCAGGAAAGCTCCATTTATACAATGCAAACCAGACTTTCCCCTGCCAGAAATCCTGGTTCTTTATGTTGTCTCAACATTAATGTGCATTTAAGCAGTTCTCTCCACATCTTAACCTGCAAATCCCTCCAAAAGCTGCAGAAAACGAACAATTCTCATTTCATCCAGAGATCAGCAGCCAAAGAATCATATGATTTGCCCACAGCCATGCAATACCTTCTGCTAAACACAGGCTTGAAATATCCCATTCCTAACACTGAGCTGACAAAACAGCTGTCAGCATCCACAGAGAGCACACAGAAGTCAACCAACACAAATAGATGAGCATGCATTTCCATCATTCATTAAGTCATTAGAAATTGGACTTGATGATGCCTATGGATCCCTTTCAATTGGGGATACTCTATGATTCATTGGACACAATAATTCTTATGGGTCTGTCCCAGAATCATAGAACATCCTGAGCTATCTGCTACAGCAGATTTCACAAGATTAATTACATACAGAACATAACAAAAAAATGCATGAAATTCAGAACTTAGGCTTTTGCCATAATTGCATTTGTATAATCCTGAATCCAAATGCTTCAACACTTTCTATATAATTTCACATCGCCTTGTGCTCACATGTATTTTAACTACTAACATCGCAGAGTGGGGAAGCAAGGCTTGCTGTTCTGTGATCACTTAGTGGCAGAAAACACGAATGTGCATGACCCAGATCCTTACCTCTCCATCAGCCACTGCAGAATAATTGACTTGTGCGACAGTAACTGTGGTAGGAAGCTCGGAGGCATCTGCCAGTGTGGCAACTGTGGCACCAGTGCCAACCTATGGAATTCAACAAGACACAGCTGAAGGAAAATGGCAGAGTAAAGGGACAAGCAAAGGGACATTCGAATGCTCTCAGATGACAAGATGTTGCATCCATAGAGAATGTTACGGTGTGTAGGTGGAGTCATGTTTCTCCCACCACTGCATGGGAGTCACGTAAAAAACCTACTCTGCTTATCAGCTATCATTTGTAACACTGCTTATCACTTTTCTCCAGGTACTTGGCAAACGTTAGTTCATTCTCAGTATCACACTGGCTCTGGAAATTATCATTTTTTCTCCATTTAACAGTTGGGAAAAGACAAAATCTGGAAGATGTGCAGCTTTATTCATAAGGAGAACTCAACTTTGAAGGGCCAGAAAGTCAATGGCCCACTATTTTTCTTCCTGTGGCTCCATCCTAAGGTCACCATAGGTGTTGTGTGGCCACCTAATAAATGGTGCATCTGTTTATGAGTGAAATCCAGGTCTGAATCCCTGGACTTCTCAGCCATACAGCTGCAGATGCATCTGTGCTGCTACAACAGGAAAGCAAGGGATGGGAGTGGGAAAGAGACAGGACAGAACTGTTTCTTTGAGCTTAAGCAGTGTGACCTGGTGGCCAAGAAGGCTAATGGTGGTCAACACATTTATCATGACGAGCGAGCTATGAGCCCTTATGACCAAGAAGGTCATTGGTGTCCTGTCTGGCCAATGGTTTACCAAAGGTTTACCATTTACCAATTTACCAATGGTTTACCAAAAAGGCCAATGTTGTTTTGGTTGGCCAACAGTTGACCAATGGTTGATCAACAGTCAACCACAAGCCAGCAATGTGCCCCAATGGCCAAGAAGGCCAATGGTTTCCTGGGGTTCATTGCACAGAGCGTGGCCAGCAAGGCAGGGAGGTTCTCCTCCCTCCTGCTTCCCAGTTCCAGACAGACAGGGAGCTGCTCGAGAGTGCCCGATGGAGGACTGAAGAGATGAGGATTTCACTCACCTGGATGAGGGATACAGTGCCATCAGGGTTACTGAAGGTTTGTACCACTGTCTGTGAGGGCACCAGGTGTGCTATACTGTGTGTGGTTGTGGTCTGTTGCTGTGTTTGCTGATCCTCAAATGCGTAGAGCAGGTCCTCACGCCCATGCTGCTTGTAGCAGTTCTTCACGATAGTTCTCAGTGCTTGGGTCCATGACACCTGCCAGGATCACAAGGAGTGAAGAATCAATGTGAAAATCTCTTCCAACTCGCTGCAGTGCTGCTATTGCATTTGCATGCTTTCCTTTTTTTTTGGGGGGGGAAGGTCTTGATGAATGTTTTTCAATAAATTCTCAAAAAAACAGAAGGTTCCTGGTACTTAATCACTCTCCCTTCATCCCCAAGATTCAGAAATCACCCTGAGCTATTACGTTTCTGTGTACAGACACATAACAAGTTCCTTTGGCCAGGGGAAAGGGCAAATTTCTCAATTGTATCTGTTTCTCTAGCTTTCAAGGAATCTTCAGTTAGGGGACTGAAGCCACTAAGTAGAAAATCGCTCCCAGCTGCCATTTCCAGACATTCATCCCCACCCAACCAGCTCACGTCAGCCTACAGATGCGCACACCATAGCAGCTCATTTTGACAGGAACAGGTTGGTAGAAACATCACCTGCACACAGGATCTGTTGCTGTGAAACCCTCAAAGACCTTTTCACCTGCTATCTCTTTTTTCCTGGCTCCGTATCTTTGAGCACTTCCCTTGATGTAGAGGTCCCTCCTGCTCAAGATGGGACAGTGAGCCATCAAGGGCTTCGTGATGCCATGACACAGACACTACAGCAAACAAAGTGCACGTTTGGAGAGCAGAGCGGTCCTGGCCCAGCACGAAGGCAGACACACAGCCACGCACCCGCTGCTTCTGCTCCTCCGTGCGCACATCACTTCGGACGTTGGCCCAGGGAATGTCCTCAGGCCACCAAATGGGTTTGCAGCTCTCCTTGCCCCAGCCTGGCTTTCCACGACCCGTGGAATACTTCAGCATCTCTGGGATGAACGCTCGCAGCTGTGCCTGAAACAAAACACATCAGAGGGTTTTTAGGAACTCACATCAGCTGGTAGCACAAAGTCACGGCATTTCGTTTCCATCCTGATGGAACTATGGACCGGAGAAGAACTGAATGGCCAAGGAAAAGAACTGAATGGCCAAGGAAAATGTACAAAACTTCACCATCTTCTCCCGAATCTCAGCAGAGAAGAGCTTAGAGACAAAACATGGAAGAGCAAAACCAAATTAAACCAACTAGATCAATACGGTGAGACACACACTGTGTTAACACACCGCATCGACACACTGTAAGGTTCAAGAACTATCACGAAGAAATCTAGAGGGAGAGAAAAATCAGAATAATGCTGGAATAATCAACAACAATAAAACATTCCTGGTGTGACAGTGTCTCTGGGAGTCCTTTTGTCACTTCTGGAGGGCTTCTCACACCTTCTGCCGTAGCAGGGGGGTTTCTCCCAACCATGCCAACCACAGCCCTGCTTCCAGTCTGGGTATTGTTAGCTTGAAATTGTAAACCAGCTCATTCAGATGCTGCCTCCCACACAACAGCAAGGATCTGTGGGAGCCAGGAGATGGACTCCATGAACCCTATGGGTCCCCTTCCATTGGGATATTCTATGGTTCTATGAGTTCTGCAGGAACACAGAGCAGAAAGAGTTCAGCCACAAGAATTAACGTGGGCTCTGAGCTTAGTTAAGAAGAAAAATTTTAGTGTACTTGGATGAAAAAGAGAAAAAAAACAACTTCTCTGAGCACATGGCTCATTCACTGCATACCTGCTAAGGGCAATGGGTTGCCTGGTACAAAAATAGTTAAAAGTTTCTTCCCACAACTTCTATCTGCAAGCCATGCTCCTTGTTAACAGATGGATTAATTACTCGTCCTAGGGAGGTCAGCAGCTCGAGGCACTTGTTAGGAGGGCTTGCCTTTAATCCACCAGGGAGACAATCAGCTGCTTCAGCACGAGGATGGCTCTAATTAGTGCCATAACAAGACCTCACCCCAGCACTTCTGAGACAAAGACTCCACATCTCCAGAGGTGCAGCCAGCAGGATCTGTAGGAGCCACATTCTGCTGCCTCCCATCCATGAAACATCCACCATGAAACAAGCAAAGCTCTCCCCAAAAAGACCACAGCTTACCCTGGTGTCAGCTCTGGGAAAGGCTTTTATAATCTCCAGCATTGAAAATTTGAGAGAAATTGTAAGAAATGTCTCCTTGACACCCTTTAGTCTTCTCAGTTTTAATATGAATTTGATCAGAGAATCACAGGCATTGGAAGGGACCACTGGAGATATAGTCCAAGTATCAGTGGAAACAAACTAACCTCAATTCTATCATCTGCAATGGTACACAGCGCAGAAAAGTGCTGGGAACAAGGGGTCCTGTATGAGGAGCATCCAGGGCTTAAGGTTAATGCCCTGATGAGACTTCCAGAGGGCAAAAAACCTGTGGCTTGGGAGTTTTCTCTTGGCCCCACGTATCTCCAAAGAGCAGCGCATGGGGCTCCTGAGAGTGGAAGAGGGCAAAGAACTGCAGCTGCTTTTCAACAGCCAATTTTAGACTATTTTACTTTTAACATACAGATTGAAAAGCAAGGCACGCATCAAGGTTGTAATAAGGTGCTCCAAGCAAGGAGCTGTGGGACTACAGATCATCCCAGCTGCAGGAGCTCCACTCAAGACAGCAGAATCAGGCATTTCTTCATAGCACATGTACAGCTCTGGCACAGAGCATCAGCTTAGCAGAGCCCACAAGCAAGGAGACACTTCTATGCAACAGCTCCAGGGTCAGAGTTCCAAAGCCATTCCTATCTCCTGCACAGCTGAAGTGAGTGATGCCCTTTGCTCAGAGCAGCCCTGCTCAGCCTTTACTTCCCTCCAGACCAACATGGGATCAGAGCAATTAAAAGAAGAGAGATTTTCACCCTCCCCTTTGAGAAGATGATGCCTCTACCACCTGCCTGCAGACACCTGCAGCTCCCATAGTCACAGCTCTTCATGGTGTTGCTCCATCTGTACTTATAAACATCTGGGGTTTCCACAAGGCTTTTTGTTTCCATAGGGTTTTGTGCTGTTTGGTTGAAAAGCTCTATAACTGCTTACAGTGAATGGAAATGTATCAGCAGCTCTGGGAATCAGAATTCCTACAAAAAGCAACAGCATCTCTAGCCATGCAATATGTTGCAGTGATTTAGCAGTTCAGTGTTACCACCCACTCTCTCAAAGTAATGTATTTTGTGCCACTGTGGCACAAAAATGACAGCAGCCTCGCCGTATTCAGCATATCTGCTTTGTGCTTCTATTTAAGAGTCTGGCAAAAACTATACTCCCCTTCAGGAATGGAATCACCTCATAACCATTACGTGCACCATATTTACTCCCTGAAAATTCTGCAAGGAGGAACACCTCCTGGGTTGTGAGAATCCACCAAGGAGGCTGCAGTGCAGTCAGTTCTGTCCTCAGATGGCCTCCAGGCATTCAGAGCTCTAAAATGTTAAGAGAACACCTACAGTATGTCATCCCTGTGTGATATACAGGGAAACTGAGGCTGAGTGTTGTCTCCAGAGTCCCAGAAGAAGGGCTGGACTTCAGTACCAGCCCACAATATGCACATAAAGCACTGCAATGCTGGGTGTGAAGAGCACAGACCGTCCACAGCTTGGGAGAAACCTTCACAAAGCTACTCTGGGTGATCATGTTGCACTGAAAAGAGAAGAGTCACTCCTAACACAAGACTTGTTTTACCACAGCTCAAGTCCTCTCATGCAGCATTAAGCAGTCCTATGTTGCTGTGCTGTTGCATCAGCAGTTGGCACATGTTTTTCTCTGCAAAACATGAAAGGGGAAGAAAGGAAGTGAAAGCATTTATCATTTAAGTAAGCCAAGAGAAGGATGGGAACACACAGTGTTGGGTAGGGGAAGCAAGCAAATCCCAGGGGCACCTTGGCTTGGCTAAATCATTGTGCATTCCTGAAGACCAAGGACATGTCATGCTTGAAAGGAAAAACCTGATTTTTAACCTAACATGAGAAGTATTAGTATTTTTCTCGTAGATCTTTGGAGGAAAGGTTGCTTCACTGGAAGAGAAGCAGAGAAAACTTAATTCTTGATGTTAAAATTTTTAATTTCCAACTTTATCATAAAAATAAAGACAGCAAAAGGCTGAACCTGGACAGAAGGGGAATCCCCACTTCTCCAGGGCAGACCCCATCAGTTTCTCACCCAAGGTTTGTTGCAGCCTTAAATAATTGGCAAGCCCCTCTCTGTTCTAGCAGAAAAATGAGGGAATGACCTAGAACACGCAAGAAACAGCCAAGAAAGATAATCCAAAATGGTACAGCAGAAGCCACCTGCCTGACCTCAGGGTTCAAAAATCACTGCAGTCTGCAGGACAAAATGCATCCCTTGTTCATGGTGTATGGGAGGTCAGAAAAACAGCACAAAGAGGGAAGTCAACTCCTTGGAAGGACTGATACATAACGGCAGGACAGGGGAAATGGTTTGAAGTTGAAGGAGGAAGAAATGGTTTGACATTGAAGGAGGAAAGATTTAGGTTGGGTATCAGGGGGAAGTTGTTTGCTGTGAGAGTGGTGAGGTGCCGGAACAGCTGCCCAGAAAGGCTGTGGATGCCCCGTCCACCCCTGGAGGTGTTCAAGGCCAGGTTGGATGGGGCCCTGGGCAGCCTGGGCTGGTATGAAAAGTGGAGGTTGGTGGCCCTGCCTGTGGCAGGGGGTTTGGAGCTTCATGATCCTCAAGGTGCTTTTCAACCCAAGCCATTCTTCTGTGAAGAGGGATGCTCCCTACAGCCCTGAGCTCTGAGAGCACCTCTGCTGCTGTATGCAGAAAATAAGCAGCAATAACAAAGCTTCGCATCTAACTAGAGCCATCACATCCCTTGGGAAAGAAAGAAGAAATCAAGCACATCCCCTGGAGAAGCAGACACAAACTCCGGTACAGAATAACAGGACACGTCCTGTGGTAGGACACCACATCTCTCTCTGGTTCTGCCAAATTTCTGCCATGCCTGTGCTTACCTGGGTCATCTTGTCCACCGAGACTGGAATGCCATCAATGGTGAGGGGTGGTAACTCTGAGTTAACCTCCTGAGGTGCAGGAGCATGCTCTGCCAGCGCTGACTCCAGGTCTTCCAGAATCATGCTCTTGTACTTGCGAACCTGTGGGGAATCGTTAAGCTCAGGTAAACAAGGTGAGGAGCAACAGGGAGAGGAGAGGTGAGCAGCAGGACCAGCCGCCTTCCTCAGGGCACTGGGGAGATGAAAGAGCAAACAATGCCGTGCAAAAACACCTGCCAGCCCCAAAGGCTTGGGCTGCATTGAAAGGGTGATGATGAAATGTTGGGTAACATCACCAAGTGGAAGGATTTGTGGGATCAAAGTTAAGTTCAGAAGTCAGACATATTGTAGTCAGGATCTGCTCCATTTGCTGGCTGGTCTGTGGTAAGGTGCATGCTGTGCTCAAAGACATCCATCATTACCTGCACTTTTAATGGAGGCTATTAGCCCTGGGGAGCTGTGCTGAACAACCAAAAGCTATACAGAGAAGACAGGAACCCGGTGCTAAACTCACATTCATACACTAAACCCCTATTTCCATGGCCTTAAACATGACCTTCAGATCACTGCTAGGCTTGCAAGGCTGCTCTGAGCCAGAATTAAACCTGCCAACAGGGTGAGCAATTTATTGTATGGCTTTTTCTAGAGACACCTACCACATTCTCCAAAGGTGCAGCTCCAAAAACTTTGAAGACAGGGTTGGGTTTGGAGGGTGAGATGCACAAGACGATGGCTTGCTGCCCCACTCTGGTGGTGTACTCATCCAGCGTGGCACGGAGCTTCCTGAAACAGAACCAGCAAACAGGCGTCAGCTGAGAGCCCTGCAGAAACACAACCCTTCCCATTGTCAGCTTCCTTTTTGGATGCATCCCATTCACAAACCAGGTGAGCAGCAGAGCCCCAGCTGTCAGATCGGCCACACAGTGCTTCCCTGCTGTGCTCCCTGCAGTCACAAAGCAGCTCAAATATCAGCTATTCTCCCGTTCTCCATTTTTTTCCCCATCGATGCACAGTGGAAAGAGAAATCAACAGAGCAGCAAAGCTAATGTGCATCTCCTGCTGTCCTTAATTCTGTCACTGGCCAAGAGTACTAGGATACAGAACTTGTACAGAGAAGAATTTGACCATTTCAACAATATTTCAGAAAATACAGCTTATTTTTCATTTGGTTTCATAGCATCACATTGCAAATCTCTGCTACCCAAACCAGAGCTGTTGGCATTCAGCTGACAGCTCCACAGCAAGGCAAGAGCCAGAAGTGTTGCACCAGCAGAGCACAGGGAGCCCACGTGCACCTGCCCCATCAGCAAGTCCCCTTGGAATGAGCTCTCTGTAGGCAGAAAATGTTCCCTCATAGACTTTCCTCCTCTTATTAACTTCCAAGCAACGCAAGAGAATGTGTCAGGAACTTCAGAAGAACCTCGTTAAGCAAAAGAGGAACAGTAGCACTGTGTAACCTGAGCACAGCCATAAGAGGACATTTTAGGATCTGTCCTGGTCATTTTGAAACCTGCTGGTGGCAGCACAGTGCCAAAAAGCACCACCACCACCACGTGTAGGGATCTCAATCAGAAACCAGCTTCCCACTCAATGCACGCTGCTGCTTAGAGCTGTTAAACTGATCAGAGGTACAGAAATGATGCATTTTGTCAGTATTTTACACATCATAAGAAAAAGCAGTTGCAGGAGAGGAGAAGTAATTCCTTTACAGAGGAATTTCTTTAAACTATGTTGTTCATATGTCAAAGGAGAAAGAAATCTGCTCTTCACAAATGCTGCAAACATGTGGCTGAGTCACAGGGAGGAGGGAAAAACAGAATGAGGCTATAAAAGGAGCCTACTCCCAGCAAGCACTGTTTAACACCAAACCTGCTTCATTTCTTTCCACCCTGGTCACATGCAAAGGGTGTTACGGGTCTTAGCAGGTAAATAAACACAATCTAAGGAAACCAGCTGAGTTTCTCACCAGCTCTACGTGAGTTTGAAGCAGAGGGAAGAAAAGGTGACACTGAATTCACTGCCTCTGTGCATGAACTGTGTGCAGGATGAAGTCAGCAAGCAGCACAGGGTGACAAATATCCCAACTTCTTTAATATAGTCTAACTGAGGTCAGAACAGTTTAAGAAGCCAAAATTGGTGCATCCCAAAGTATTCTAAAAGGCAGCAGTCAATGTTTAGAAATGGTTCCTAAAGTCAGCATCGCAGTGATCATCACAGGTTTGCAGAACACCCTGCAGGACCAGAGCTCCTTGGTAGCCATCATGTGGGCAGAGATGCTCAAAGCACCCTGAAAAATTACGTCATAATGCAAAAAAATGGCCATTCTTCACTTGGTAGATACATCCTCAGAGCTAGGATGTGGCTGTTGCTCTCAGGACAGCATTGAAGTCACTGGAAAGGCCTTGGAAGGCAACGTTACTGCGATGGAACCAAAGCAACGCTTTGTCACGTTCCTGAAAATTCAAATACTGCTTGTGGGCTCCAGAAATGATGCCCCACAACTCCTCGAGTTGGGCAGACTCTGAACAGCACGCAAATAGCACTGGGAAAGGATGGGGAAGGCAAACCAAGGTGTCAGAGTGCAGGAGTCCTTACCGTAGCAAACGCGTCTGCTGCCTCTTACGGATGGATGGGTTGGATTCAAAAACGTGTGGTCGCTTCCGTTTCTTACCCGTTGCCACAGCAGCAGCTGCTGCCATCCCCACAGGGCCTGGAAACAAAACCACAGAAGTGAATCAGCACAGTTCCAGATATAGAATGAATGGTCTGGGTTGGAATGGGTCATAAAGATCACGGAATGATGGAATGGTTGGGCTGGAAGGGATCTTAATGATCATAAAATCATGGAATGGTTGGGTTGAAAGGGACCACACAGATCATAGAATCACAGAATGACTTGGGTTGGGAGGGACCTTAAAGCTCACAGAATTAGAGAATGGGTGGGTTGGAAGGGACCTCAAAGCCCCCCCTAAACCCAACCCCTACTATGGGCTTAGTGGCCCACCAGCACATCAGATTGCCCAGTGTCCCATTGTTTCTCCATGTGTCAGAGGTGAAAGGCCATATCATGTGGCCCCGAAGCTTTGTGTTTAACAAAGGTGCAGATAGAGGAGCAGGAAACGCTAATTTATTTTAAGTACTGAGAGCCAATTTAGGCAGAAAAGCTGCACTGTGCACAAGCTTTGGGTATGGGAGGTATGGGAAGTGCAGCCAGGGACTGGGGGATACCTGAGGTTCCCTTAGAGTGAGACTCTCCTGCAACTGCCCACCAGAGTGCTGGGAAGGAAAAAGAAAATCCTGCAGGAGTTGGGGCTGCAAAAATAACAAGCAAAGCAGTGGAATGCTCAGTGGGATGGTGTTCAGGACCATGAAGCTGAGAGTCAACGTACAGGCACAGAAGAACTCCAGGAGTGATCAAGAATGGTGACGGGCTAGTTTTGAACACTGCCACTCAAGTAGATTTCATATCTGTGTTTCAGCCTGTTCTCAAGGAGAATAAAGCTGAGAAGAAGCCAGGACCCAGCCCAGCCGTGCTCCTGACAGCAGGAGATAGTAGGCTCACAGCCCTCAGCTCAAATACACATTTGGGGAACCACCAGATACAGGGATGTTTTTTCTGTTAACTTTCAGTTTATATCACCTGGGGTGGCAGATCATGATAACTCATTTAAATGTTTTAGGACACAGGATACACAGCAAGCAAGCTATCACACATGGCCAGCAAGTCCTTGCACCACTTGGATTCAACAATTTCACAAAGCAGATGTAAGTATGTGACTGCTGCAGCCTTCCAACCTCAACCTGAACCACATCTTTACCCATTTCTCCCCATTTCTTCACTTTCATTTTTACTTCTATACAAGCTGGAAGCCATTGGCAGTAACCTCTACTCAACTATCTCTTCTCCATTAATATCTATTCCAACAGCTAAAGTTGGGCTTTCTTAAAGCACGCAATCCTCCTCCTTTCATACTGTACACATCCAGAAAGGTTCATCAAGGAGCAGCTGCCTTTTCAAAACTCTCTATAAACTCTTTCTATAAACTCCTAAAGATTTTACCTTTTTGTTAAGACAACCTGTTGGCATGTCCTCACTTCCAACTGCAAGCTGTCTGTAGCAAGGGTTGACTGTTCAGCATGTTTAGCAGGGACGCTCACCGCATCTATAAGCGCCGATATTGAGCTGCTTTGCACAACTTCTGACAAGCAGGTCAGGAGCTTTATTCCACAGATAAGGAGCCAGATCAGTTTGTGAGTGCTTATTTATCTATTATCATTGCTTTTTTCTACTAGAGAGGTAGACCCACTTCAAGGCAAATTTTGAGGACAAGTGACTGGGGTTTACTGGAAGGGGTCTGTGATCCTGGAACAGTTCTTCATTCCATATGTAGAATGGCTTGGGCTGGAATGAGCCTTAAAAAATCATAAAATCCCAGAATAGGTTGGGTTGGAAGAGACATTAAAGAGTATAGAATGGGTTGTTGGGTTGAAAGGATCCTTGAGGGTCACAGAATCATGATATGGTTGGATTGAAAGGGACCTTATACATCACAGAGTTATGGCATGGCTAGGTTGGAAGGGTCCTTAAGGATCACAGAACCGTGATACATTTGGGTTGGAAGGGATCTTAAAGCCCTGCTTAGAACTGAAGCAAGAAGGAAGCATTCATAGCATCCCAAGGGAGCTAAAGGACCACTTGGACACCCCCAGGCACAGATGGTGACATCACTATGAATGGTACGTCATGAGAAGGATGCTGAGCACCCTGTTGCTTTACCTGCTGCAGCCAGGTGGGCCGTCACCTCGTCGGCAGCTGTGGAGTTGAGGATGTCAGAGTCATCATAGGACGTGTCCTCAGGTGAAGAAGGTGAATCCTCGTCAGCGCTCAGCATGCTGTGCTCCGTGTAGGTGGCCACGTGGACCTGCTGCACCTGCTGGGCCACTGCGTGGGCCTCGATGGTGGCCATGTGTTCTGTTTGAGTCACGCCGTGTTCTTCCATCAATAGGTGCTGGAAGGGAGAGAAAGATCACAGCGTGGGCGTTAGAGCCACGTGTACCAGAAATAAGGAGAGCAGCAGGTGAAGCCAGCTGGGTGAGCAGGAAGGAACAGAGGTTACCTCCCCTGGTGAACTTCCACAGGAGGGACTTTACTAATACAGGAGGTAGAAGATGTTCTGAAAAATCCTATTTCCCAACTACACAGCACAGCACCAGAAGCAGGAGCCACTGCTGGAGGAAAGGTCTTCACTCACCTGGCATTCCCAAGCTGAGTAGCTGGAGCTTATTTCTGCCACTTTGACACCAAGGCAAGATGCTCAAGAGCAATACACAATCCAACCTCAGCATCCCAGGACGTGCATTACAATGTCAGTACAGAGGTTTACTGGTAGGAAGTTGTGTTCTGGAGATGACTTTTATTTGCTATTATTTACCCAGAGTCCAGAAGTGAGCAAAATTATTACAACCTAAGCATAACCATTATGTAAAGCATATTTATTTAATGTAGCCAAGTGCTAAACTACTGAGCAAAGCAGCAGCTCACACAGTCAGCAGGGCACCAGAGCATGCAGCAAGAACATAAATATGAGCAGAAGGTGCTCAGGTATTGTCAGTGGGTATCTATTGTACGCTGGTGGGAAAGCACCAGCATATCAAAAAATGTTACATCACATACCAGAGGGACCTTGTGGCCATAATAATGGGGTCAAATTCCATGAGTTTAAAAGCTCTTTACCACACCCTCTCCGTAGAAATCTGTTCAGCTTTTTCGGAAGAGAAAGCCAGGAGCCATGGAGCACTGCACCATCAACTCAACCACAGCGTGCCAACATGCAGCTCTGCTCTTTCAAAGCTTCCCATTAACTTTTATCATATACATCCTGCCAGAAATACACAACGCTTTGCAAATGATCAGCATGACAACCACACTGACAAAATAGTCATCAGGCTGATGGTAAGTCCAAAAACGACATCATCAGGACCAACCACACAAGAAAAATACGACAGTGAGATCCATGCCAGGAGAAAGAGCTCTTGGCCAAAGTTATCTTGGCCAAACCAACCAAGGACAACTACTTGAGAGATTGTGAGAGGAACGTTACAAACGTAGGATGCTCCGTGGAAAGAAAGGAGGAGAAGGGAGAGCACCTCAAACTGAGGACAGGAGGTTTGGTGGAAGGCAGGAGGAGACGACCTGAGTCTTGTTGAAGATTCTTTGGAAGAGGAAGAAGGGCAAGGCATATCCAAGGCCAGGGGAAGAAGTACCAACAACATTGTGTACTGAACATTAAGGGCATTTATAAAATAGTTCTCTCAAAGGCAGCTTCAACTTGAAAACACCACAACCAGCAAATCAATTATTTTTAGTGAGTTCCATCTTCCAAACATTCATCCACCCCTTTCTAAATCATCTTTCACATTTGACTCAAACACAGCTATTTTTTAATTTTTTTTTTTTTTTAAGAGAAACAAAAGCTGTATCTCAAATGCAGGGAAAATATTCCCTGGACAGCACTAAGGGAAAGCTTCCTGCTCAGATGCCAGAGGCACATACGGTGTTGAATGGAGATGAGAAGAAGTTTATAGATGAAAATATTGACAGGAGACTTAGGATGAGCCAAGCAAAAACCCACTATCGTGCAAATAAGTTTCCAAATATCACATTATTACCAAAATGGCTCTGGGCAGTCACATCTTCTTGCTCAATGGACAGCTTCCAGCCAGCAGGTCCAGGGCTTTAGGATGGGTTTGCTCCACGTATGGGATTGCACAGCGATGGTTCTTTTTGCAGCAGCCTTTGTCCTCCTAAGATAACTCCAACCCAGGCTTTGGAAATGGTTTCTCAACTCCCAGTACAAAGAAATCCAGCTAGACCTTTCCAAAAGTGGTATTGAACTTCTCAAAATGCCAAACGTGCCAAACCCAATCTGGTTTCTCTCCTATACTACTAATAACAAGAATCACAAAATGAATGGCTTCACTAAGAGCTACCAACTTCATGGTGGAGCTGACTCTTATTTTGGCATCTCTTATCCAGAAAAGTGAGTTTCTTGCCTGGGAAACACCATGAGAAGCCCTAAGTATTCTTAAACCGTATGGATGGAAATTAAACTCAATTTGGGCTCCCAACAGATGAGTTTAGGCTGTTTCCTAGGTAGGCATGCACTAGGGGAACTCCAATCTGCTGAAATGCAGATGTGAGATCATTACAAACCTATGGAGGTTAAAGCTCCAACCACCTTCCCACTCACAATCCAACTCACAATGGAACCAGGTGTTATTCAGCCCTTCTTACAAGTCGCTGTGATGTTAGAACCACCCAAAAAAGCATCAATTCAAATACCTCCAGTAAGGAAGGGTCTGAGATGCCAAGATGCACTGAAGCAACATGAAATATTTTGGTTGGAAACAGATCCAGCATAATCTTCTTCTAATGAACTTATTTTGTTATCACTACAGAAAAAAATGGGGGTAACAAGGGAGATTTCAGGCAAAAAACCTTAATGGAGCAGCACAGTAAGCCATGCTTTTCCCAAACCACTAGGCTTTCTTTGCCTGAAGTGGTTCACTGCTGTTTTCCCCCATGGTGCCACAAAGTGCTTTCCATTGAAATAAAGAAGTATTTATCCTCATAAAAGAAATACTACCAGAATATATGTGACAAAGTGTAGCCAATGCTCAGCTCCCCAGGAAACCAGGCTGCAAAATGAGTGATGCTTCTGACACTGCTTTCTTTAGGAGGAAAAATGCTTGAACCAGGGCAATACCACCCAAACTGAAACTATGGGCCATGCATTCCTAAGTGGGCAAACAAGCAGCCGGGTGACCAACATCAACACAAGGGTGCCCATAAAGAGCAGACAGGAACGTGTGGGTATTTGCCCTCATTTGTACAGGCACAACCTGGATCTGCCCTTTCTGTACCCTCATCTTCATCATTCCAGGCTATATAAAGATACACAGAAGCTTGGAAAATGGCAAGAAACTACTACACCTCCACCACAAACCAGGACTTACTCTCGAGTGGATGCGAGAGCCTGCCCAGTTGTGCATATGCCAACACTACAAGCTTCAGTAACTCATTTCCACATCGTAACTTGGATTATTTCCAGCTTGACCCGCTAGCTGACTTCACTCAAAGCCAATTTTCTACTTTTCCAACTTCTGCACTCTTTTCATGTCTGCACATTCACCTTCTAGAAAATTCCCAAACGTCACCAGCATCTGAAGGGCAAAAGCCTTAGAGCTGTACGTTGAAAGTTTGGGTAATTGTTTGTATTATCCATCTTTTCTTGTTATTCCTGCAGGATTCCTGGTAGAAATCAGGCTGTGAGCACAGAGGAAGAACCATTCGAAGAGCCACCAAAGAGCCACCCAAAACAGTTCCACCGTGAATCTGATGGACTGGAAAAGGGATTATTGCACAGAGCATGAAAGGAAAAAATTGCTCTTGATTCATTTCCGAAATGAACATTCCTCATTCCAGAAAATGAACCTTTATTCCTCTTCTGCTTTATAAACCTGAACAATTTCAGGTGCAAGGAAACCCTGATATCACAACGATGCCTGCGGAGACATTTCCTGGTAGTGGTGGCTTAGTCCTGAAGCCTTGGATGAGAGCCAAAAGTCTTTTTTAAAATCATTTAAAATGCTTGAAAACAGACAAACGAGGATAAAGTCACCTCACCACAAAGTGCAGTTGCTTTGTGGTCGAGACGGAGGCTCCTTTAATGCATTGCTGACACCAGAGCTGGAAGAATATCAGGTGCTGGAGGAGAAAAGCAACCCAAAATAGCAAAACCCGATCATCCGAAACAGCAGAAAACAACAGAAACGGAGCACAAAAACTAAATTCTACGCTCGATCCAAAGACACATGGTTGAAAATGTGAGTTCGTGTCTACTCAGTGTCATCTGTGGTGTGAGTAAAAGTAACCACACCAACACAAAGCCCCAATGGAAGAACTCCTCTACCAGCGACTCTGTTGCTTCATGAATGCTTTAAACTGAGCCAGAGATGAGATGCCCACACAAGAAAAAAACAGATGGAAAAACATCTTGGGACATTTAAATAAGTTCTATATGGATGCAAAGCATGGACCATGTGAATGAAGACCAAAGGAGAAGGGCTGAGACCCACTCTGTGTGGACTGTAACTCCAAATTCTGTATTTTCAGGTATTGCAACCAGATTTTTCTTCTGCTTGGACATTTTGGGTGCAGGTTTCTCCATTCAAAACTCACTTGTTCATAAAAATTTTCTGTCTTTTCTTCAAGTGAATGCTCTTTGCTATCACCAAAATGTCTCCTAAGTGAAGGTTTTGGAGAAGACTGAGGCCCCACTTGGGCACCGACACCACAGCAGCTCCACTTTCTGTATGGAATAAGCAAGGATTGAGAAATGATAAAGGGTAAAAGGCAGAAAACTGAGGCACAGCTTTCCCCAGCACTGCTTTTTCCATAAAAACAAAATTCAGACTGCCGGGTGGCGATGGACCCACCTGAAGTTAATTTAGAGGTCTTGGAAAGAGGGCCCATTTGGCATAGCCGCAAATAATCCCTCCGGCTCATTTCCTTATTAGCTCCAAAGGAATGGAAACGCTCCTGGCTTCCCCTTTTCCATTTTCTGCTTGATCCGTGTGCTGCAGACCCAATAGCATCCTGCACGGAACATCACATCGCGCAGCGCTGTCTGACACTACGCAGTTTAGTCTGAAAACCAGCTTTAAAAAGGGAAAACAACATTCAGTGTCTCACTATTCCAGCGTCACGCTTTTAACTGCAATGAAATGCTGCTCCAAGCTGAGAAAGCTGATTTTTTTTTTCTTCCAAAAAAAAATGTGCAACACCTCCTCCCTTTCTTCCACTCCTTTTGTAAAGTTGGTGAGCATCTGGAGTTTAATATGCCTTTAATGGATTCAAGCCTGCCCTGTAAATAAGCCATTTGCTTTGCATGAAACCACCACCATCACATTGGCACCTTTGTTCTCAGGGGTTGCTGTGATCTGGGTGTGTTAAACCCCATGCACAGTGCTGCTGGCTCTTCTTGCAGTGCTGTGGTAGTTTCCAGCCACGTGCACCAGTACCTCTGCTAAGAAATGGGCTTCTCCATCAGCACATAGACCACTGCTGCTCTACCTTCCTCCCTCCCCATCTTACAGAAGCTTGCAGGAGCCATGATGAGGTGGTAGCAGTGCTCAGCGCTGCTCAGGCGCTTGCTTGCAACTCTTCTACAGGATGAGATCAGAAAGCACTTGTCCTGTGTTAAGTCCTATGCACTCACCACAGCGGGTTGTTTGATTTTAAAGCCTATTCTCCACTGGTGCTGTAGGTTTCAATGACTTCCCAGCTCCCTGCAAAGACAGCCTGGAATAATTCCTAAGTGAAAAGTGGTCCAATGAGAAATTAATCACTCACCACCTACTGATAAAATAAATTTCTTATTCCTATTTGAGGGGAATTCTGCATCTGAAATAATCTCCCTCTGTGTTCTGCTGTTCTGGCACAAATCTCTCTATGCATTTTTCAAAGCAGAGGCGCTTCTTCATCCCGTGAGCATCTCATCAGCAGGTTTCAATTGTGGGAGAATTAATCTCATGCACCGAGATTTCCACGAGGACAACTGCAATCATGCCTTAAACTACTGCTGCTGATCAGCCCTCATAGCAGACCACTGCAGCCACGTTTTAACCCGTTTTGGATGGGTCTCAGCTCCATCTCTTGTCACTGCCACAGCCAAGTAACACCAAGACCTGTCTTTTCTTAGGGGAATGCAAATCAAAGCCTTTGTGTCCTTCCTAAAATGAGGCTTTGGACTCATGCTGGAAGTCTCTACGTAGCATCCAACCTGCTGACAGCTCTCCCAGGTTAAATATTACTCACTCATTCACCTTAAGATAGGGTTCGATGCCATTTCTGTGCAACGACGTGTCGCGATGGAATTAGTAATGTGGGTTTGATAAGGAAACGATGCCATCCATCAGCAGCAAGATTGATTTGTACCTTTATGATTACCCTGACTTGTTGAAAACACACATTGAAATGCAAAAATCCCATTGTTCTGGCACTGGTGGAGAGAATTGCCCGTGGTTGTGCACTGGCAGAAACGCAGTAACTCAAGCCTTAGGAGGGACTGAAATCCATCTCCTGTCATCCCACAGCGTCCTCCTGTGGCTTAATGCAATTATCCTTTTAATTAGGCTGGAAAAATAATCCCTGTGCTAACAGTCGCAGCATAAAAATCCTAAAACAAAAATCCTAGAAAACCAAACCCATGTTGTTTACCGTGCCTTCCTCATCAGCATCTCACCCAAAAGAGCTGCAGGAAACACAGAAAGCCTGGAAAAGAAATAAATGGGATTTCACACCTGTTTATTAAGCATGTAAGTGGAGTCTGGACAGCAAAGCATCTGACAAACAGCATCCTCAAAGGTACCACTGTGTCCATTTGCACACTTTCATTTCAAGAACCACAGAAATCCCGATTTCTGACTGTTTTACTCTGAACCATGTGGCCTTTAAGCCACTCTAAGCAAGTTGCTCTTCTCCAGCTTTTCAATTAATTTGAAGAATTGCGAACCCCATCAGCAGCATGACCAGAGGATCTGCTGTTTGCTGACGGCCCCTTACCAACAGGATTACTGCCCAAAAGACAGAGCACAGCCCTGGCAGGCTGAATTAAGGTACGAATGTTCCCATTTTTTAATCCTCTTTTATAGAGGGAAAGGATTACTGTTACACTGGGCTGCTGCAAGGGAACGTAATGGGAGCATTGCGAGGAGCACACAAGTGAGAGGGCAGTGGCTGGCAGAGAGCACTGAGATGCTCACTGGGATTTGGAGACAACAGAACAGGAGATTTGGAAATAGCATCAAGAGATCAACCCATTGGCCATGGCTGCTTTCCTGAGCACTTGGCCAACAGTGTTGTTTGCCCTCACATTGTCTTAGCTCAGTCATCTACCATGTGGTAAGGTCACAGGGCATAGCCCTCATTTCATTACCTGCACTAAATTAAATAGCTCTGACCTAAGATGGCAGGCCTGGCTACAAGGCTGGCTGGTTCTGCTGGTGATGTGTGCTGCAGGGAGCTCACAGAATGAGTTGGGTTGGAAAGGGACCCAGAGGCCACCATGGCATGGTCTATCCCAAATCCAGGCATTTTCAGGCAGGTTCAACTAGATGAGACCACTCTGTAATTGCTTAAGTACCTGCATGTTGGATTTGAGTGCATTTTAAGAACACTTTTCCTCTCTGTGGGACCAACAGAGAGCTTGTTAACCTGCCCACCTTGCTCCTTGAAGCACATCACTTACTGTGCAGCTGTTTTCCATGCAAGCTGAACATTCAAAACTAAATCTGTTAGAAGATGAAACAGTTGTTACATGTTTATAACAAACGTGCCTACATACAAACGGGGCTGTTCAATTTCTGAACAAACACGGGGGCTGAAGGAGGTTTTAGGAGCTGCTGCAACACACAACTATTTACTTTGTGCACGGAGAACAGAACACAATATTTTATTTGCAGCTGCATTTTGTGTTTTGGAAGTCTTTAACATTTCCTCACCGCCACCTCCATCCACGTATGCTTCTCATTATCAGTTTGAGCATTACAGCCATCACAGGAACACACACCATTTGTTTCTTGGGCAAGAGACCCACCTTAATGCTTTACCTTTCACTCAAAACTATGGTGCAGAAAGAAGCCAGAAAAGGAAAGACAACTTGCAGCACTAGGCAACTATGAGAAGTGTTTCGCATCAGCCTGGCCTTCCTAGGGATAAAGGGAGCAGCACTACCTCAAGTCCTCTCTCCTTTATAGGGAAAACTGGAAAGTTAAAGGACCTTCCTAGGGCCCAAACAGCAGGAGACTCCAACAGCTGAAGTCAAAAATAAGCTTGTGGGGATAAGAATTAATCGACACAACGTTGAGGATGTGGCAATGTAAATAAAGCACGGAGGAAGTATTTTTGACCCAGACATGGGGGAAGTTTCCCAAGCTGCAGAGTCATCTCCATTTGATGACTTTAATTAGAGGGTTACGTAATAAACAGTGGGTGGGAACTGATTTCTTTCTGATTGCATTACTTGTCACAGAATTGTGGAATGCAGTGGGTTGGAGGGGGCCTTCAAAGACCATCCAGTTCCAATACCCTGCCAACATCTAACCTAAATCCCTCCTCTTTTAGTTTACAGCCGTCACAAAACTCCTTTTTATCAGACCCTCACAGAGGCAGAAAACCATCAACACCAACCAAAATACTGTGGGTAAGGAAGCCCAGCACAACAATGCCCCATGCTCCTTGTACAACATGCCCCCCGTTACACACAAAGCAGGACAAAAAGGTGAAAAATTACAACTGCAAAATAATGCTGGGCTCCTCAATTCTATAGAACCCGGGATCAGGTGGAATATACCTGCAAGACAAAGTGCTGCATGGGTCTCTGAACATCTACATCATACCAGATGAAAAACAATGGCATTTCATTGATGTCAGCGTGTCAGCAGGATGGATGCCTGCTGCTCTCCACTAGATACAGCTTCCAGCTCCCCAATGCCTTATCCATCAATAGCACAGACTCCTTGGAGCTCAACAGGTGACTCATCCACAACCAAAAGCCTCTGCCAGACAGCTGAGAGGTGTTGGAGGAGCCAAGAAGAAAGGGTTGGGCTGGTGAAAGCCAACAGACCAACCTTCAACAGTGGGAACATGAGCAATCACCAAACTTGTGAGTGATGTGAGTAGTTTTAAACCAGGAGGGGACAGATTACCTTTAAACACAAGTAAGATGTGTCCCAGTGTGGTGCCCATGTGACACTCAACCCTGTCACCTGGAGGTCCTCAGGTCCTCAGTGGGCTGCACACCTCTGGTATGGCAGCTGAAATCCCAAAGAGAAAACTTTGATCCTCAGCTGGCTGTAGCTGCTCCTAATTTTAGACAAGCATACTTAGCAAGTGGCTATTTACCAAACAGCTAATGAAGTTCATTAGAGGAGAGCCGGGTGAGTCACAAAACCTCTGCTCCAAGTGCCACCTCAGTACCATTTTCCATTTTTTCTACTACAGTTACAACTCACAGAGCAAAGCAGGCAAGATCCCCACCACGCACCAAAAGTTATTTAAAAAGACCAAGGAGTGTATTACAAAATTATTTTATTAAAGAACTCAATTACTGGATAATCACTGGTACAAAAATAAAGCTAACAATACATTCTTCCTCTGGACTTCCTTCAGGAACAGCGGAAGTCCAAAGTTGAATTTTACAGCAGTACTTGCACTGAAAAACCAACAGGAGCTAAGTTCTATTGACAGCCCACGGCATTATGCATGAAGATTTATTAAATTTTCATGGTAGAAGGGATGCAAGGGCATCCTACAGAGGCACTGAACCCAGCTTCCTTCCTAGAAGTTGTTTTCTGGGCTGCTTTCCAGATCATAAAAGGCTACAGCAAATAATAATAATAAAAATAAAAATAAAAAAAATACGAAAAAGAACCCAAAGCCTCCGGGGAGGCTGAACGGAACCTCCCAGGGCTCCCAACCCATGATCCTGTGGTCATTCATGCTTCATTTTCGTTACAAAGCTCAGAGCCTCCAGGTTTGAGCCTGCCAGAAGCCAAGCAGCTTGTGATAAATCTAACAGAGAAGATGCAGGTTCGTGAGCAGCGGAAAAAAACCCCAGCAAATTCCAACACTTCTGATGGTCCTCGCACCAAAATACCTAAAATTAAAAGGTGACATCTGTGGAGCTGACCAGTCACAGGGCTTAATAAAGCCAGTAATTAAAGCCTAATTACCACCAAGCATAAAAGCAATGGATGGCAGGAGTTACAACGCAGCCTTTGCTCATCATCCTCTACCAGGTTTATGCCACGCGTTTTCCCAATTCCACACGTCATTGGATTTGTGGCAGTGAGAACCCACTCACCACAAAGTCTGCACCTAACAATGTGAGAGGTCTAAAAAATGCGACACAAAGCTCTATCAGAGTGAACACAAGGAGAAAACGATGTATTAGATGATTTAACTCTGTATCGTAACACTTAGCCATAATGAAGGATACCAAAACCCCAAAGAAAGGCAACGTGATCCAAATCCATGAAGAACGAGGTCAAAACCTCAAAGAAATTCAACGTGATTCTCATCCACGATGAATGAGGTCAAAACCCCAAAGAAAGTCAATGTGATCCTCATCCACAGTGGACAAAACCAAAACCCAAAAGAAAGCCAACGTGACCCTCATTCATGATGAGTGATGTCAAAACCCCAGAGAAAGTCAACGTGATCCTTTGTCGTGATGGACAAAAACAAATCCCAAAGAAAGTCAACATGATCCTTCATCATCCTGGACGAGAACAAAATCCTAAAGAAAGTTAAATGTGATCCCCAGCCATGACGGAAAAGATGAAAACTCCAACTAAAATCAATGTGATTCTCAACCTTCCAAAGCAGCCGTCACAGCCAGACACTTCCTCTTTCCCACAAATGCTCTACCAGACATTAAAAAATAGAAAACAGAATGATTTCTCATCTGCTTCTCCACTGTTAGGACAAAAAAAGAGCAACCCCACCACTCTAAGGATGAGCATCGTGCTACAGATGACGCAACGGCCAAGGTGACATCAAAACACAAATGCATAAAGCTGTGAAAAAGGACACAAATCATCCAGCCAGCAGCGAGGTCAGCAACTCAAAGACAAGCACACCATGCCAAAAGCTCTCAAATACTGGTAACAGCAAAGGCCCTCTAGGCGAGGCGAGCAGAGATCCAAATCTTGAAGATACGCACAGAAAATATTTCTGCATGTTATCAAAATTAGCAGTAAATGCAAAAGAGCTCTTCCTGTGCATGGTTAGGGTGGGGATTTTGTGCTCTGTGATGGTTATTTATGGTTCCCAATCCCAAACAGCTCAGGAAGCAGTGGGAGCCCCATTGTGGCCCAATGAGATGGGGGAGGAGGAATGAAGGGAAGAAGGAAAAAAAATAATAAATAAATAAAAGGGACAAACTAAAAAAGGAGAGAACGGGGGAAAACAGAAAAAGAAGGGGAAAAAAAGGAGAAGAAAAATGGGGAAAAAAAAAAAAAGGGGGGGGGGGGGGGGAGGAAAGAGGGGAAAATATAAGTAGTGAAAAAGGAAAAAAATGAAATGGGGGGAAAAAGTAAAGAAAATAAAAACAGTGAAGTAAAAAAAATTGGAAAGAAAAGGGGTAAAACCTAAAAGGAGGAAATATTAAAAGGGGAATAAAATTAAAAAAAAAAGAGAGGAAGAGAAATTGAAAGGGAGGATAGAAGAAAAAAATATTAGAAGGGGAAAAGTAAAGTAAGGAGGAAATGAATAAAGGCGGAAAAGTTAAAAAACAAGATTAAAAATGGAGGGAGAGAAGAAAACAAGGGAGATTAAAAAAGAAGTAAAAAATGTTAAGGAGAAAAAAAATAAGGGAAAATAAAAAATAAAAAAATTTAAAAGGGGGAAAAGTAAAAGGAGAAAACTAAAAAAAATAAGGGAAAAATAAAAAGGAAAAAATAGGGAAAAACAAAAACAGAAAAGGAAAAACAAAAAATAAAAAGGGGGAGGTGAAAAACAAAAAGGGAAAAGCAAAAAAAATTAAAAAGGGAAAAGGAAAAAAATTAAAAAGGGAAAAGGAAAAAAATTAAAAAGGGAAAAGGAAAAAAAAAGGGAAAAGTAAAAAAAAACGGGAGAGGAAAAAAAATAAAAGGGAAGGCAAAAAAAAT
>JAPSGF010000100.1:2145064-2164607 GCA_035772895.1 Perdix hodgsoniae | reverse complement strand
ACAGCATTCCTGTCTGGCAAACATCGTGGAGCTTTCTGATGGCTGGGACTTGTTCTGACAAACCTTTGCAGGCCTATTGGCATGAAATGGCTGCAGGAGAGGACTGAGACTTCACTGAGCACCTGCTGGGAGTGGCTGCCACTGGCAGGAGTGCCAGAGTAAGTAAAGGGAAAAGGAGCCAATGCTACAGCTGGCTCTGTACTGCCCTGTTGTGCAGGCAAGCAGGGAAGGCACATGTGAGCTCAGACACAGAGCAGGGGCAGTGGGAACCATCCCTTGGAAATGCAGTCCCCGCAATTCCATCTGATGGGAATGAAGGCTGTCGCAGAGTTTGAGGAGGTTCCTCTGCAGACAGAGGTAATTATGTATTTTAAAGAAGTAGCACTGAGCAACTTTATGATAGAGTTTATTAGTGACTTTGTTTTCTTTGGGAAACTAGTACTTTGGGAAACTTCAGCTTGGCTCTGGCAACTGTATCAGTTTAAAATTTGTCTTTGTAGCCTTGTTCATTGGATGCACTTGGTTCAATTGGGATGGTACTCCCCTGTTCTGAATTTGGCACTACAAGGACTCTTCTGGGTCAGTGGCCCTGCGCATCCAGAGAAGATGGTGCTGCAGCTGGTGGTAGAGCTGGGAGTGGCAGTGCAAGGAGGGGCATTGGAGAAAACCAGCATTAAGTCCTACTTGGCCCCATTTCCTTCTGTCACAGATCATCCAGGTGAAGCGATAGCCTTTGGTTTTGCCTTTTGATGGCCCTTTTCCTTTGTAATTACAGAGGAAATAGGCTGTTAATTCTCCTTCCACTGAAAAATTAAGCCACCTGTCTATGTAGAAGATTTCAGTGGGTCACCTTTCAGTGGATACCCAAGAGATGTGGCTGTGCAAAGGGGAATGAGGCCAACAGCAAGACTGTGCTGTGGAAGTTTCTCTTAAATATCCCAGAAATGTAAAATCTATGAGAAAGAGGGTCAGAAAAAGCTCTGACCCAGGGACAGCGAGTTTCCCCTGGGAAAAACACAGTTTGGTCCTTACTGTGGAATCCCTCTCCAGGCCCTTTCCCAAATCCTACAGTGTAGTGACAAAAATTCCTTTCCGGGTTGGCCATCCAGGAAGCTGGGTGCAGCAGGGCCTGTGCTGTGACTTAGTGTTGGGCTGTTTGGAGTTGCAGATAGCCATAGCTCTCCGGGCTGATGGCACAGCATAGTTTCCATGTTGACATGCTCCCCACATACAGCACTCTTGAGGAAATGTGGTAGTACAGATGTGACATTTGTACTTCCTTTCTGTACCTAACGGACAGGATTTGTTTTAAACAGGCTTTTTTTTTTAGGGTGGTTAAACAGCTACCTCTGCATTTCTCTGTTTTGTGGAATTATTAGTTTCTTCAAAACTGTGGAATTCCTAATTTGACTTGAACAGGACTCAAGAGTCTTAAATCTACTGCAGGAGCTGTGTAGATTTGCTAAATGCATTGTGACTTAGCCACAAAGCAGACAGACTTCTGTTCCTCTTGTGCTACCTGAAGTGAGAGAAAATAATTATGTACAATTTAAACTACAGCAAAGTAATTATTTTCATTTTCCTTTTCTGAGACAGAGAGGTTTGGGGGAGTGATTTGCATAGTTTTGGGGTTTAGTTTCTCAGAGTAAAAGTGGAAGGAAGTCTGTAGTTTACAGGAATCTCAGATTGAATGAGTAAAGAGTGGGAATTTTTGGTTACAGAGCTGCACGGGGCTTAAATCTGTTATGCAGAAAAGGACATGGGACTGTATAAACTTGTTTTGGTTTTTATTCCTGTCTGCTAAGCTGCCACTCCAAAAACTAATTAGTAACAAAGACATAACATGTGCTTTTGGCTTGTTAAAAATGTATGTGACTTTCTGAACTGTTAAGTAATATGCACACACGCTAGTCAAGTCTTTGCTGTAATACTGCAATCTGACCTCATTGAGCTATTTGTTGTTTGTCTGGCTGATATGCTCTTTATGTGCGTATAGTTCATTTATTTTAGTTGTAAAGGAGCTCCTGCTCATAAGCTCATGAGGTGCAGACACCAGTAGGTTAAAAGAATGACTGCCTGCCAGTGCTGCCTTCCAGAAAAACTTGGAGTAATTACTCACACGGCTCTTGTGGAATGAAATTTGACTGCTTGATATTTAATAAACAGAGATCTGCTTATATAAGAAGTGGGAGATTGTTGATTTCACAGCAGTACTAAGTGTTTTCATTTATATTCAGAAGGAAAAGTAAAAAAAAATTACAGATAAATTTCCTAAGACTTGGGGTTACATAGATAAAAATTGTATTAGAAAGATCTAGCCAGTGAAACAAACTGTTAAAAGGTTCCTTTGTTGTTTTGTTTTGTTTTGTTTTTCTGGAGCCGTACTGGAAAAATATGAGCAAACATTCAGGGTTTTTTGGGTCTCTTTTTACAAATGCACTCTTCAGTCAGGTAGATGTATTATTTATTGTATGAATCTTCCCAAACTTTCAGAAGAGCTAGCCCTCCTGCCAGTAGTGAAGTTTGCTGAAGTCATGAACAAGCAGGTAGAAGAGCCACTCGGCCATCTCCACTCCGGCAAATTCGGAAGGCATTGAAAGTGATCTGGAGCAAGCTGGAGCTGGCTCACTGCTGAATGTAGAGACCATGCTTAAATATGTCTGTTTTTCAATTTTGTCCATGTTTAAACAACACAATTAGCCAGTCAGAGACGGAGCTGTGCATTAAATTGTGTATGTTCTTAAATATGATGTCATTAAACCTAACACAGCAGGTATATATTTAACTCTCAGGCTTTAGGGGGAGACCCATGAAAGGAAAGGAAACATCCAGTGCTGTTTTGAGTGAGCAGGCTATCTTTACTCCCTCCAAACAAGTAGAATTGCTGTATTTTCTCAGTAAATCTTAATGGTTTGATCCTTATTATGTGTCTCTTGCTGTGTCATCTGATGAATGCCATGAGTTAAATATAGTACATTCATTTAAACCACCCACAAATAGACTTTCCTCCCTGTCTCGTCCCAGCCAGCTTTAAAAGTGAGTGCTATGTGTGTTCATTTACCATATCCCACACCGCATGACATTCCGAGGATGAAGCTGAGAACACTTAGCAGTCCAGTTCCGTGATTGAAAATTAGATTATGGATTAGAAAGCCCAGAAGGACCACTATGACCAGATAAAACAGTCCCCTGCAGGCCATGAGACTGTTATAATCAGGACCAATGGGGAAAGAAAGGCCCAATCTCAGCATAAACATCTTCAGTGTTGAATGACACAAGTGATGCTTGTGATGGGATTTGCTCTGGTTTTTGATTTTTGGCTTTTGGGAAGAGTGAGAGTGCTTTCATTCCTTTCCTCTGAATGTTCTGTTTCTCTCACTGTTACAAATGTCAGGCCTTTACGTGACAGTCTTGTTAGACTTGTGTCTTCTAGAGTCAGAAACGCTCTATCAAACGTTTGATTCCCATATTTATGCATTTACAGAGTGCTTACAGCGTGTTTCTTGGCCTTTTATTTGTGAGCACTTTTCATCAGAAGACATTTTTCAGTGCCGTGTCTCCATATGTTCCTGAACAGAACTTGCATGTGCCAGTTCTGTGATCATTTCCATGAATAAACTTGAATGTTAAGATACCGTTTTGGTCTTCTTGTCACAAAATATCTATTGTCCAGTATTACCTTAAAATACTTTTGAGAAGACCAACTACGAAAGGAAGTTAGCAGTGGGGACGTTTGCTGAAGCACAGATGAGAATTGCAGGAACTAAGAGGAGAATCCACCTGAAAAAAAAAATAGATTACCTGTGCCTAGAGACACTATCTGCTCCGACTCTTCAGCATCCTGCCTCTGTCCTCCTCGGAGCAGCTTGCTTGCACTACTTAAACCCAGAGGCAAAAGTTTCTTCTGCAGCTTTGTGATGGCATTGAGGCTGCGGCTGGAGTCGCAGTCGGTGTGATGATGCAGCCTTCTTCCCACAGTTTCCCTAGAGACAGATAAGTTCTTTTGAAATTAACATAAATGACTGGGAAAGGATCCTGTTTGCCTCTGGACAAAGAGCCGTGGGATTAGGCCTAGACACATGGTGTTCATGCTGAAATGAGGGCTGGAAGAGGATGGGAGGCTCTGTGTGCTGGGAACATGAAGACGTCAGCATGCAGTGCTGTAGGAAATAAGTACATGCATGCTCCGAACTGCTTTGATAGAAAAATATTAATGTCATTTTTGTATTTATCTGCCTTTGTCTGGTTTGATCTGTTTTATCAGCATCTGATGAATTACTGTCATGAAGTGTCAAACCTCAAGTTTTCTGCAGAGTCGGTGATTCCCTGATTCATTTTGGGTAAAACATGGGTTCTGAAGCCATTGGTGAAATTTCCTGTGACTTCAATGAGGCCAGCATTCAACCTTTTATTAAAATTTAATGAGACATAAATAGTGTTGACACTAGAACATAATTCTTTGTGAATGAGGCAGCATATTTGAGCCAAAGCTATAACAAATCTCAGACCTGAAAGTCTGCTTTAAAGGTCATTTTTCATTTCATGGACAGCAATGGTTCCTTGGTGTTGTGGGAGATGTGTGGATGTCCATAGTTTCAAGTCACTGCTGGTGACGTGAGCTGCTGTTCAATCTTGTTTCAGTCCAGGGATGTAGAAGTGATCTCACTCAGATGAATTTATATATGGAATCACAGAATTGCAGAATGGCCTGGGTTGAAAAGGACCACAATGGCCATCTAGTTTCAAGCCCCTGCAATGCACAGGGTTGCCAACCAGCAGACCAGGCTGCCCAGAGCCACATCCAGCCTGGCCTTGAATGCTTCCAGGGTTGGGGCATCCACAGCCTCCATTTGAAATCAAAGCTCTTAATGCAGAAGTCAGTGAGCGCCTGATGTTCTCTGCAGAACCATTGCTGGTAAACAGCACTGTGACATATCCATTGTGGCCATCATGTAATTTGACCACCGAGGTGGCTTTACTATTTCTTTGATAGTGTAAGACTGTAAGACTGGGACCTGGAATGCTAAATGGATTTCAGATACAAGGAGAGAATTTTGCTCTTTACTGCCCTTCCCATAAATAACAGCACAACAGGGCTGGGCAGGGACAATGTAGTAGGCCAAGCCAGTAGATATGATGGCAAAGTTAACTTCTGCGTGTGGAGTATCATACACTTGTTCAACTGTAGCCATAGGAAACTTAATTAAAATAACATGTTTTAATGAGACAGGTGCACTACGTGTGAACTCACAGAGCAGACCATCTGTTAAGGTCTAGGACACAATTTTGGGAAGGAATTACTTCCAGGAAATTGGACTGTTTTTCTCTGTATCAGGATGTTCAGGGTTTTTTGTTTTGTTTTGTTTTTTCCTAACTTCTGGTGGGTAAGGTGAAAAAAATCTCCTATTAGCTCAGGGGCAGGGGTTCAAAACCAGAATCAAGGGGGTACTTCCTACAACCAGCAGTGGTCTCAGTGAAAATCAGATTGGTGTTTTCTTCAGGCCCGTGTCTGACCTGCTGAGTGCTTGTGTGCATTGCTTGACTGTAAGATTCTGCATGTGATGTGGAAGTTGGATGTTACCTGTAACTTACCCTGACTGAGGCATTTTTTCCAAACTGAATATAGCTGGGCTGGTTGTTAGGTAGAAGGACTCATTTCTTGTGGACAAACTCAGCTGTAATTGATTTTCCCTTCAGTAAGTAGCTGTTCAGAGATCTGTCTAGGGCAAGGAACTGCACCGGTAGTTTTCCAGCGGGATGGTCTGCAATTTTGAAGGATTTTCCTTTTATTCTTTTATTCTTCCACATGAAGTTTGCTACTTCGGGTTGTCTATTTTTAAGTTGAAAAAGGGCTGCTATCATTTACTGTTAATGTGATAATGTTTAGTTGTTTATTCTGGATGATATTTGAACATACACAAGTTGATCCAAGGAAGCAAAATAATATTCTGGGAAGCCTGGACCGCTCACATAACATGTTTCTTTTGCCTTTGTGACAAGTTCAAGTTCTGCAGAATGAAGAGATTTGTCTAAAATAAGTAGTTTCCCATCCCAGTGATGGAGAGTGAACCTTCTGAACAGTAACTTCGAGATGTAGTGGCCATTTTATTCAGCTTTCATTGTGTTGATTTGGGGCCTTTTCAGGCTTTTTCCCTTATTGGGTATGAATTAACAGTGATACAACACATAATAAATGTGCAAGTTAAATGTTATCCAGGAAATGATCAGTGTTATCTTTTCCAACAAAGCAGTGCTTATTGCTGTGCTTCTTTGCAACCTAAATAATTTTTCTCTAAACACTTCAGCAGGGGCAGGCTTCCCGTGGCATTGAGGGGATTTCTGCTGTGAATTAATGTTATTTGGTCCCAGTTTTGTAGTGCTTAATCAAGATCTTTGTCTTTTTTTTTTTTTTTTTTTTTTTAATGTAATACTGCTCCATAGAAGATTTTTTAATCTTCTGCCATAATTCTGTTATAGTTCTTTACTTTTCCTTTTCCTGACTTGAGCTTGTCTGTTACGATGGAGCTGCAAGAGTTTTCTCTGGCAGTATGTCGGTAGAAAGCTTTGATTGTGCCAGGCAGCTATTCAGATAGAAATAGTGTTTTTGCAGCAATCAGGATTGTATTTTTCATGTGGTTACAGCAGTATATCAGGTTTTTATTCTGCAGCATATAGTGGGTTTGGTTTTGGTTTTGTTTTTTTTTTTTTTAATCTGGAGTTAAAGAGTCACCTTATATTCTAAACTCCTTTGATCACTTTTAAATTAATTTTAAGCTTTTTATAGTCAGTGAGTACAGTTTTAAAGTGTGAAAAAAAAGGTCAGACTCAGCTCTACCCTCATTGTTGAAGCCTGACCCAGGAGCTGGGGACGCTGAAGTTTAGTGATGCCACTAACAATATAATGCTTTACACAGCAACATCAGTTCCCTAAAACCTTTCTGTGCGACTGCTGGTGCCTGAGAGCTGAAAGTGATGTTGCTCTGCAAGTCTTGGTGCTCCTTTGGCTGACATTCCGCCCACTTGCAGCAAATGGCTGTACTACCAGTGCTTTGTGCATGCCTGCGTGCTGAGGGCAGATGTGGGAGCAGAGCTTGGCATCCTGCTTTTGGGACTCAGTGCATGCAAGCTCTGTCTTCCCCTTAGCCAAGTTGTAGGCAGTAAGTTGAATGGGCTGTTTGGGTCAATGCTTGGGTATTTTCTCCACTCTGTTTTTGTCTATCTTCTCTGAATTCTATATAAACTTAAGAGTTCTTTTTCACTAGGGCTCCACTGCTAAAATAGGAACTTCCTTGTCGTTCCCATTCCTTAGGAATTATTCACTCACACCAGACAGTCACTCTTCTTTTAAAAGTCTGTTTGGTAGCTGCTCTTGACAGCTGTTTGGTAGATAACGGCTATTTCATCCCTGTAGCCTTGTGTCTAATCAGAAATGGAGTACTGTGTTTCCTCCGTCGAACTGTGTGCAGTATGAAGAACGAGCATAATTGAGAGTTCCAAGAGAGCATCCCTTTTCTAGCTGAGATACTAGGTCACTTGTTTTGACTGGGGAATTCATGGTTTTGTATTATCTTATGTAAGCCGTATAGACTGATATCCAGTAGGGCAAAGGAGAGAGGGAGCAGCACTTTCTCATTCAGATCTGCTGTCTGAAGTTGCAGCTACAGAGACCAGTGCAGAAAGTTCCTTCGTGTTCCTCCTCTGGGTCCCCAGTCCTTGTGAGAGCATGTTCTGCATGCTCCCTGTGCATGAATCAACCAGTCTTTGGAAGGAAAGCCAACGTTCAAATGCTTGCTGTCCTGTAATTTCTTCCCAGCTACAAGGAGGAGTGTGGTAAGGTGAAGTGACTAAGCACAGAATGGCTTTTAACTCACTGAAAGATGCAGATTGGTGTCAGAAGGTAGAGTTTGCACAGCCCCTCCTTAACTATCCCACCTCTCAGACATCTTATTCTTTTGGAACCTTAAGACCGAAACTGGACGCAGCATTTTGGTATCCATCTGATAAGTATTGTGCATCATTTCCCCCTACTTGCTATTCTAGCTTACTTTGTTTTTATATGTCTTTATAAATAATAAGAGCTCTCTCAGTACTGCCTTTCTATTTTCTTATCCATCTTTGTGTGATAAAAAGATTTCTTGCTTTTTTTTTTTTTTCTTTTTTTGTCTTTGGACAATAATATAATATAAATGAATATTCCTGCATTCATTACATTTTCAGTGTATTTTACCACTGTATCTGCTGATGAGCCTGATTGTGCAGGCTTATTTGTTTACTGTCTTAGGATTCCTTGTTATTTTATGCAAATGTAGAATGAAGTCAATACCTGTTTGTGATTAGTAGTGATGCTGCCTATTCAATTTGAGAATACAGTAATTTTTGAATTTTAATTTAAATTACTCTATGAGAGAAAGATCTGTTCTGTTGTGGCCTCGTGCTTTAGAAGTGTAATCACAACTCATATTCATTGGGAGAAGAAAAGCAGTTCCCTAGATGACTCTTCTAATCAGTTACAGTGGAAATCTTCAAACAGATTTTTAAGTTTGGACAGTGTGTCCTAGAGTCTGAGGCTTGCCACTGTCTTCACAGATGGGGAGAAAATAATTTTTTCTCTTTATATTTTATTATCAAATGTTAAGCTATAAAAAGTAGTAAATTAAATGTCTCTGCTTACTAACATAAGCTTTCTAGGAAACCTGCAAGCTGTGAGTACCAACAGTGCTGAAATTCAGGTATTACCAGTTGTAACGCTCAGCTGGTCTGCTAACCTCTGGCCGATACAATGGGCATTCAAGGTAAAACCCTGTGAGCTTACTTCCCACTTGAGCTTTAAATACAGATCTAGCATGTAGCAATGTGTGTATTAAAAGCTGTCTGCAGAGCACATCTGGGGAAGCAGATCCGTGCTTTCCAGACACACCTGTGCTAGCAGTAGCAGCATGGAATGCAGTGGTCCACTGACAGCATGATATCTAGTGTTCTGCAATTACAGACGAAGAGTATTGGTTTAAGTTAAGTGCAGAAACAAATAAATTGATCCTCTTTTTTCTTAAGGAGTTCACAGTGACATCTGTAAACCTCATGTAGACATCTACATTTGGATGGACTCCTGTCAGTAACAGTCTCAACTGTGTCCATCAAACTGGATTTATTCCATCAGCACATTTTTGTGTCTCGTACATCAATATCAAATATTTGTTTAAATGTTAGTATGAAAACTTGAAGAACAGAAGAGCCTACCTCTTTGTGTGGCTGTGATCCGGACCTGAAGAAATTGCACAGACCCCGAAACTGGCCATTGCTGCAAAATATTGCACAGATGAATGAGAAAGTCGAAAAAATGGTTTTATCTTAAGCAGTATCTCCAATAACCACAGCACCCAGAGTGAAGGTAGCAGAACGCCATAGAGGCTTTCAGACATACAGTACCAGCCAAGACAGCTTTAATTATTAAACCACATAATTGAAAATAAAGTACCCTGCCAATTCAGTAAAAGAACTCATCCCATTGTCTTGTCTAAATTTAGGGAGACAGAACATCTGCTATGGAAATGCACAAAAGTGTCTGTTAACCTCAGTTGTGAGCCCTCACTCTGGCCTACCTCTGTCTTATTTTAGTTTGCTTTCTCAGTTCACATTTTTCTCTATTCATCCTTTACTTTTTGGAAAACTGACTATCCTTAAACTTCTTACTTCATAAATCTGTTATCTCTACTATATTTTACATCATCTTTTCTTCCTTCCCTTTTGTCTTGTAAATGCATCTTGTCCTCCTGTACATACTGCCTGGTGCTTCAATTCTCATCTCTTTTACTTCTTTCTCTTGAATTTCTTTATTCAGTTACAGTTTATTCCCTCTTCTCCCCTTCCTCTCCTTTTCCACCCTCTGCATTAGATTCTTATATTTGCTGAGCTGAAATATATCAGAAAGTATGTTTTCCTCCGTTCCTTCATCCTTGTAGTTACAAAAAAAAAGCACATAAGAATTAAAATATGCTTCTAGAAATAGTAAAATTTCAGCTTTTCAGTCTTCACTGTATTAAAACTTCTGGGAGTAAAACCCCATGAAATCTATAACTAATTCAGTAGCAGGAAAAAAAAGTAGGAACAAAACAAAAACCAAAAAGAAATATACACAGTGTATATGATTAAAGAAAAAAGAAGTAAATGTAAACCTCACACGTAGCACATGCAGCTTGAAGTAGCATTTCATATCCTGAGTCTTCCTGCTTTTGTGGTGGGGATTAGTGTGCATTCCACACTTCCGGTGGGTAATACTAAAGGCACTGGAACTTGGTGTGAGATTAAGAGAAAATGGTTTATGTGGGGAAGGTTTTAAAGGAGGCATGAATAATGGGTTCTGAAAGATGTGGAATGGTAGTGCAGGAGATGTCTGACAGGCAGGTGGTTGGGAAGCCTTGGCATTTCCCCATGGTATCTTCTTCTCCTGCAATTGGATGTGTGTTGTCTTTCGAAGTTGCTTGAATGTTTCTGAAATGAAAACAAATGGATTGGATTTTTTTTTATGTTTTCTACACAGTATTGTAAATAATAAGCTTTAAGTTATATACCAGTTTTCATGACATAAATAGGAAGTGCGTAAGAGCATCACTTAAGTGATGTTCCAGTATTATGTAGCTTAATCTCAGGATACGGATTCTTGAAACTTTGTGTCTTAAATTCAGTTGAACTAATTATTACAGTGTCAACAACTTGCAATAATAAACTTTTCCTTTAGTATCTTTTGTAATAATAAAACTTGTTTTTCAGAAAAAAAGATATTTTCTTCCTGAAAGGATCAACATTGCGGTTTCGTTTCCTTACGGCCACCTATAATAACAGTAAAGCAGGTAGACAGGTTTACGGGTTGCTTTTAATAAGTATTTGGGGTGAATTAAAGGCTTTGTAGTAGCAATAGGGTGTCATTAGGCAATGTTCTGGTAATCAGAAAATTGCTAGTGCTGGGTAGCATATGCCCTGCTATGGGTGTTGCCTTTATACACGCCTTTTTGTGACGGGTTATGTTTAGCAACCATCTGTTTTCTCTGGTCACAAGGTAAGAAATGAGCATCTTTGCCTTGTAGTGTCTCTCTGAATCTTTCACACTTTCTTTCTTGTGCTTAACTGTCTTTCTTCTGAAACCTTGTGTTTTTTTAGTACTTGTTTTATAGGTAAGCACATTGACAAGACGAGCATAGTCCTCTCATTCTTCTCTTAGTGGAATGTGAGCCCATCCTCTAAAATTTGTATGCCTTTGAAAACATTGTCTTGAAAGCCTCATTGGGAATTTAAACTACATTTGAATATATTCTGTCCTTAAGCTTATGATGAGAAGATTTATTCCAACAGTAGAAAATTACAGACTTTATCTAAATACAGTTTAGTCTGTATTTTCTACAAAATATTTGTGTGACTTGTCATTAATTTTCTAGCAATTTAATAGTGGAATGTCTCTGTACCCGTGCCTTTCTTCTGCTTCTTACCAGTAGCTTTTTAAAGGGATTGCAATCCCTTTTAATTTATAAAATATACTTAACATTATTATCAACAACTCTACCTACACCCTTTCCTTTTACTTCTTCCTGATAGTAACTAAGAATGCTTGTCTACTTGAAAAGGAAAGGAAACAAAGTTAATTTTTTCTCATAGGCAAAGATTTCTAGTGGCTAGCTGACTCCTTCCTCAATAATTAATGCCTGAAAGCATTTTCTCCATTACTTATTTAAATTTAAATATCTTTGTTGTCCATTATTGTGAAGCTGCATTTTCATTGTGAGTGTGCATTACCACTGTCTGACACTGTGTTGCAGGTATTGACTTAGCTTAGTGATAGGAAGACATGACAAAGACTGGATCTGAGCTGCGATCTTGAGGGCAAGCCTCTGATTGCTGTGCAAAGCTATGCGTGCCATTAGGCTCCTCCACTGCAGTCATTGAGGAGCTGCAAACGCCAGGCAAATCTAATTCAGTTTATTCACGTGTTCATTCCATCAGAGTCAATACACACAGGAGTAAGACAGCATTTTTCTTTGTTGCCATGAAAAGCTTTTAATGCTGTTTTGCCAACTAGTGTCATGTTCCAAGAAAATAAATCTTCTCACTTTATCATGCAGCTCAATGCAGTGTACAACAGGTGCATAAATAATTTGCTAAATGTTTTATGATTAAAATTTTGTAAGTAGTGAACTTTTCCATTTTAGTGCCAGAGAATAAAAGAACTCTGTGTAGCAGTTGGTAACTTGATGTAGGAAGAAAGTTATGTTAAGTCCTCAGTAATAATAAGAAACAGCAGGAAGATGAATCTGAATTAATTTGTAGATTAGTTTGTAAATTAATCCAGAGGAGATGTGGCAATGAGCTTAATTTATTTTTTAGTAAGTGTTGCTCTGCTTACAGTATGAAAAGCCTGTTTGCAGTAATGCTAATGAGAATAATGTGATGGCATAGCTTATATATTCTACGTTATTGCCTGCAAATGCCTACAATGCAGCGTGCATTTGTGCAATGTATGTAGATAATATGTGTTATATATAGATGTGTGTATGTGTGTGTTACATGTATGTTTGGTCTTTGTTGCATAATTTCTTGAAACTGTTTGCAGGTATACCAAATTTCCGAATAAATCCCAAATCTCTTGGCCAGACCTTAGCACTCAGGTTCTTTTTTGGTGGAGTCAGTATGTTTTCTTGGCTCCATACAGGTATTTATTTGTTTACCTTCCCCATAAAATCTGGAAGAAGCATAGAATCATTAAGGTTGGAAAAGACCTCTAAGTTCACCTAGTCCAACTGTCCACCTACCACCAATATTGCCCAGTAAACTGTGTCCCCAGGTTCTGCATCTAGCCTTACACCTCCAGGGACAGTGACTCCATCACTTCCCTGGGCAACCCGTTCCAGTGCCTAACCGATCTTTCAGAAAAGAAATTCTGTCTAATTCTGTCCAACCTGAACCTCCTCTAGCACAACTTGAGGCCAGTCCCTTATGTCTTGTCACCACAGCCTCATTTCAGGTGGTTGTAGAGGGCTATGAGGTCTCCTCTGAGCCTCTTTTTCTCCAGACTGAACAGTCCCGGTTCCCTCAGCCACTTCTCATGAGGCCTGTGCTCAAGACCCTTCACCAGGTTTTTTTGTCCTTCTCTGGACACACTCCTAGGTCAAAATGTCCTCTTGTAGTGAGGGCCTAAAACTCAGTACAATATTAAAGGTATCTCACTAGAGCTGAGTACAGGGGGATGGTCACCTCCCTGGTCCTGCTGACTGCACTGTTTCTGATACAAGCCAGGATGCCATTGGCCTTCTTGGCTACCTGGGTACACTCTGGCTCATATTCAGCTGAATGTCAGCTGACACCACCAGATTCTTTTCCTCTGTGTAGCTTGCTAGCCACTTTCCCTGAAGCCTATAGTGTTTCCTGGGGTTGTGGTGGCCAAAGAGCAGGACCCAGCACTCGGTCTTGTTGAATTTCATCCTATTGGCCTCAGCCCTGTGAACTGGCCTGTCCAGATCCCTCTGTAGGGCCTTCGTACCACCTGCAGACTTAACTGAGAGTGCACTCAGTCCCTTCATCCAGGTCATCAGTAAAGATATTAGTCAAGACAGGCCTGGTACTGACACCTGCAAAACACCAATCATGACCAGCCACCAGCTGGATTTAACTCCATTCACCACCACTTTCTGGGCCTGGCCCTCCAGCCAATTCTTTGCCCAGCAAAGAGTGTACCTGTCCAAGCACGATTCCAGCTTCTTAAGAAAGATACTGTGGGAGACAGTAATTAAAGGCTTTGCTGAAGTCCAGATACACCGCGTCAACAACCTTTCCCTCATCCACCAGGCAGGTCACTCGATCATAGGAGATGAAGTTGGTCAAGCAGGACCTGTCTTTCATGAACCCATGCTGTCTGGGTCTGATCCCCTAGTTGTCCTGCAACTGCTGTGTGATCTCCCTCAAGATAATCTGTTCCATAACCTTCCCTGGTACCATGGTTGGGCTGACAGGCCTGTAATTCCCCAGTTCATCACACTGGCAAATCTCTAGTCATTTAGGACCTCTCCTGTTGACCAGGACCACTGATGGGAAGTGGAAAGCATATTTGCAATCGTATCCACCAGCTCCGTCAGCACCCTTGGGTGAATTCCATCTTACCATTAGTTTATTTGTAAATACATTTTTTGTTGTCCTTAATCACAACGTCCAAGTTGAGCTAATGCTGGGCTTTAGCCTTTCTAATTTTCTCCCTTCATAGCCTAGCAACTTCCTTGTGCTCTCCCTGAGTTGCTGTCCCTTCTTCCACAGGAGATAAATTCATTTTCTCCCAGAGTCTCAGCAGAAGTTCCTTGTTCAGCCACACAGGTTGTCTTCTCTTCTGGCTCATCTTAGGGCACAGAAGCTTCCCAGCTAAAAGATGTGTGTCTCAAACCACGACAGGACTGGCTTTCATTCCCCAAGTGGGTGGTGACGTGATCTTAAGGAGACTGTGAAACTCACTTCTTGTCTCCTCCTTCAGTTTTACTTGCTTATGAATTTCATATCCTGCTCTTTGTAACATGGGGATAAGGTCAAAGGCTGTGCTCATGGCCTTCTACCCTGCTACCAGCTGTCTAAAAATGTTCTGTTTCACTCCTTACAACAACAGTTGACTCAAATGCAATGTACAGTGTTGTAGGAAATAAGTGTGAATGCTTATTGTGCAAATTGATGGAGATTTTAGTTTAATGATTACTGGATTGGTAGTCATCTTGGTTAGTGCAGCTAGGGGACATATATTGAAGCTTAGATCTTCTCAGAATCGTTAGAAACCTCTTAAAAACCTATTTGTTTGTTTTTTTTTTTCCCAGCTTTTTTGCTTTCTGCTTAATTGTTATTCTCTATGCATTTGAGTTTCTTTCACGTGCCATAAACTCTAGATGAAGTGGCTTTCTGTCAAGTCAGTCAGGACTACAATGATTTGAAATAATTATTTAAGTTATCCTGAGACTGGACATGCATGCAAGACCAAGCACCCATTGCATCCGAACAGCAGTATTCAAGCAGAGCTTAACAAGAAAAGGCAAACTATATAGAAGTGTTCAGTAAGTGTTTCATTGCAAATACAGGCACGGTTATGTTTAACTGTTCTGCTGCGTGTTTTAAAATCTCAAGCAGTTTGATAAGGAAGCTGAGCTTAAAAGCCCACTCGTTCTCATAACCTCTGCTCCCTCCTACGCAAACACAGGAGCAGGAACAGTCTGCATCTTGAAATGGTCATGGCAGTGGCAGAGAGCCAGCATCATGGTGTGGTGTGAACTCTAATGGCCATGCAGCAGGGGACTGCCTGGGACATCTGTCCTTTTTCACCATGTGACTAGACACCTTGGAGCAACAGCTTCATGCTCAAGAAATCCATGTACAAGCTCAACAAGCCTTCTTAGGAAAAACATCCTTCCTGGAAGGCTTCAGGTAATATACCACTCTGAATAATTTATGTTTCAAACAGAGCAATGGTAGCAGCACTTCACCAGCTGTGAAAATAAGCGGTGTCTCCATGTACTTAGCTCAGCTGCCTATGCTGCTATAAAAATCTATTAACCTGGTACCCAGGCTAAAAATATATTTGTTACCGTTTAACCACAGAGTTCCCTTTTAAACGCTTTTTACTACAGATGATCGCTAGCCACTTAAAAGATATTTGTGTCACTGATGGCATCTAGTTGATGAATTTGTGTCAGCATATCAGTAAGTCAGATACTGCAAATAAAGTCTTGACCAAGGCAGTCTGAGAAAATAACAAAACCTTATGAGGATAGCATCTGTTGCAAGCTTATTGAAGTGAGAAGAGTGTATGACTACAGAAATAATGTATGAAAGAATGGAAAGCCTTTCTACTCATGGAGCAAGTTGAGCAGCGTTAGGATATCCCAGGGGTCCTTGTGATATAAAAAAATTTAATTCATCTGCTGCAAAACATGTAATGCCTACCAAATTTGGAAAAGATGGCAAGGTTCCTCCTGGGTGTAGAGGTACCTTGTTATCCGTCCTTGATGTTGACCTTTCAGGGGAGAAGGGAACAATTTCTTCGCAAATACTTTGAAGTGGGAATGGACGCTGAGGCACATTGGCTGGCCATCCAAAATCTTTTTTTGCTGAAACTTGAACAGAGGGGGATAAAGGGCAGCCTCCCTCCTGTAATCCCTAAGGATGGATACTGGAGGCTGTTTCATCCCATTACACAAATCACATTAGCTGTCAGGGTATTTTCATTTCTCATTGTCTGACCTGCTTGCTGCGAATGGCGTAAGGAAGTGCAGAAAGCAGGTCCACGTGGAGCAGGGGTGACACTGAACTGGAAGGATAGTCACGGAAGGTCACAAAGCTGAACATGGGCTCGAATAGCATTCTCACTAAAGCTAAAGATGTGTCAAAGTTTGCCTGCAATTCCATGTGCAGTTATCCCACAAGAGCTCAGTACAGGTATACCAGCTGAGCTCTGGAACCACATGGGGACTTCATGGGGAGATAAGAACACGCTAGCTTTTAGAAGCACTGAATTAGGAATAGTAAGACTTTCCAAAACACTTTTTTTTCTTTAACTGCATCTCACATTTTACGATCTTCTCTTCCCTGTGGTTTGCCCTATTCTCAGCAGCTGTGACCTACAGCAACAGGTACATGTAACTTTGAACAGACCTGAATCCTTTGCCCTCCTGTTGTTCCTCTTTCCTGTCTCTGCTTGCTCAAAAGCCCAGTTGTGAGTCTGGTCCTCACCAGAGTCGCTGCTGGTGAATGGTTCAGGTGTTTCCTTTCTTCTGCAGATAAAGGTGCACTTTTCAACCCCTCCTCTGCTTGCTGGCGAGGCTTGGTGGTGAACTGCTGTGTGGTGCGGTGCCTGCACTCCCTGCTTGCCAGCTGAAAGCTCTCCTCTTGTTGGCCAAAGGGGATCTCTAGGTCTTCTCCTTCCCACAGTGTGAGTGAGGCAGCGAAGTGACAATAAAGTCCTGCAACAGCAGATAAAAGACCCTGGCTGTATTTATGGGGTGTGAGAGATAAGTAACCCACTCTGCTGTCAGTGTCTGGAGAAACAGCAAATAAAGTATACATATCCCTTGCTTTGATGTGATGGAATCTCCAGGGGATGCTTACTTCGGTGGTGTTCCCAGTGCAACTGTACTGAGTTTTTCAGTGGAAACTGTATGATTTTTGTGTCTTTATGCACTGCTTTAAAAATATCACTATGGCTGGCTTTTGTATGCTGGACAATTCTGTTTTCTGAAAGCTGTTTTTTTTTTTGTTTTTTTTTTTCCCCCAAAATGTTATTAAAATCATCTTAACCAGTTTTGTTGGAATGGGAAAAATTAATAATTATTTTATGGTTTCATACACAACATTAAAACAACAGTCTGGTTTTCATTTAAATCAATCAAAGCATGGAAATTCAGAGTGAAGGCTCTGTTCATGTCCTTAGATCAACTTGCCCTTTTTGAACCATAAAAAGAATGAAACATCAGCCTTAAAACCTGTAGCATTGGTCTTGCATACAGTTCAGGTTTTTGGTTGTTAGTTTTGTTGGTAGATTTTGACCATGATATCACTTTATTGTTGTCTCAAACAATATAATCTTCCTCTGCCTTTTAAATTTGCAACAGTTTAGAGTCTCGTGAACTACAGACACAATTTTTCAAAAACCTAGGCACCTCTTGTTCATCTTTCTGCCAGCATCGTCCTTCCTTCATATGTAGGTATACACTTAACAACTGTCTGTAGAATTGTAACTTTACCTTGGTGATGGCACTACTCTTCAGCATCCATCCCCAACAACCCCAAACACCTTCTGCAACTTTACAGCCTGAGAAGACAGGTCTGTAAAGCAATGTCAAGTCTTAAACGAGGTGCTTAGAGCCAGCTGGCTGGCAGTACTGAGCTTGTGAAGGTTGTACCACACAATAAACAAGCAAATGTCACTCGGCAGGTATGATCCTACACAGATCAGAGGTGGGATATGGAGTGAGCCATGCAGCCCGAACACCGCTGCAATTTTTACCAATCTCAAATATTCGCAGAGCATGAAGTTTTCTGTGTGCTAAGCTCTGCTGGGGGAATTTGTTTCTTGGGTTGAAAGAGGTTTTGTTCACTTTCTTCCCTCCAGGAGAAATAATTTCCAGACAAGAAGTGATGGGATATTACAGCTTTATATTTTTTTGCTCATTTATAGGATTTTAATTTTCGTTTGAAGCACAGCAAGAATATGTAAGTACATTGTGATTACTTATAAAGAAAGGGGCCCAGTGGTGACAGACTCCTTGGAATTCCACTGTTCATAGTCCTTACGTGGATGAAGTGACACCCAAGGGCAGACAGCAAGGCTGTGTTCTCATGTCTTGCAATGCTGGCTGGGGAGAGGGAAGTGTGAAAACGGAAATTTCTGGACACATATGTCCCCACTGTCGTGTGATCTAAATTTGGGAATTGGCACAAAGTGTTACTGAATTTGATAGCATCACTGTTTGGACTAGGCATTGAATAATCCCCCAGACAGCTCCCAGATGCTGGCACTGAGGGCCTGTACTGTTAAATTCACAGCTTGAGAGGGAAGCGAGAAATGTTTCCATTTGGGTGGGGTGCTCAAGATCCCATCATATTGGCATCCTTTTCTCTGGGGCAGTTCTCCAGCAAGCCCCATGTGTGTGAGCAAGCCCCATGTGTGTGCCTAATCCCCTTCTTGTCACTGATGGGAGTCACCTGGTTCTTCAACCAGGACATGCGTAAGATCAAGTGAGAAGAAGTGTCTTTGAAGAGCAGCTCTTGCAGCACTATTACTGGGTCTTGGTCACAAACCAACTGTAAGATGAGTGGGAACATACTACACCATAATTTAGGTGAAGGCAGCTTTGCCAAGGGAAGTTGACCACAGGCGCCAACGGTCTTTGACCCAGTACTTATAGCACTTTCTGAAATCCGTGAGGAGGAACAGATCACAGAATCACAGAGTGGCTTGGGTTGGAAGGGATCTCAAGGATCATGAATCTCGAACTTCCCTGCCACATGCAGGGCCACCACCTCTACATTCAATACTAGACCAGGCTGCCCAGGGCCCCGTCCAACCTGGACTTGAACACCTCCAGGGATGGACAGGGCATCCACAGCCTCTGTGGGCAGCTGTTCCAACACCTTGCTACTCTCACAGTAAAGAACTTCCCCCTGATATCCGACCTGGATCTTCCCTCTCTCAACTTTAAACCATTTCCCCTTGTCCTGCTGTTATCTGCACTTTCAAAGAGTTGATTCCCCTCCTGTTTGTAGGCTCCCTTTAGGTACTGAAAGGCTGCAATGAGGTCACCCTGCAGCCACCTTTTCTCCAGGCTGAACAAACCCAGCTCCCTCAGCCTGTCTTCGTAAGGGAGGTGCTCCAGTCCCCTGATCATCTTTGCTGGCCACCCCTCTTCTGATGGAGCCCAGGATACTGTTTGCTTTCCAAGCTGCAAGGGCACACTGCTGGCTCATGTTAAGTTTTCATCCATCAGGACCCCCAGGTCCTTCTCCACAGGGCTGCTCTCAAGGACCACTCCTTCCA
>JAPSGF010000100.1:2052472-2145054 GCA_035772895.1 Perdix hodgsoniae | reverse complement strand
CCACAGGGCTGCTCTCAAGGACCACTCCTTCCAGTCTGTATGGATGCTTTGAATTCCTCTGGCCCAGGTGCAAAACTCTGCACTTTGCCGTGTTGAACCTCATCAAGTTCACCCGGGCCCACCTTTCTAGCCTGTTGAGGTCCCTCTGAATGGCATCCCTTCCTTCCACCGTGTCGACCGCACCACTCAGCTTGGTGTCATCAGCAAACTTGCTGAGGGTGCACTCGATTCCGTCACTGATGTCATTGATAAAGATGTTAAAGAGCACCGGTCCCAAGACAGACCCCTGGGGGATGCTGCTCCTTACCTCCAGGCCTCCACCTGAATATAGAAACATTAATCACCACCCTCTGACTGTGACCTTTCAACCAATTTCTTATCATCGGGTAGTCCAACTCAGCCTTCATCTGTTGAAGACCGTTTTCCTTTACATTTACCAAAGGAGGTGGAACAGATCCTCCTTAGAAAGATACAGCTCCAGGAGCAGGTGTCCCCACACCTTATCAGAGGGGGAATTAAACAGGAGAGAGAAAGGAAGCTTCTTAAGAGTACATTTTGCTCAGCCAGTCCTGTCTCTTGTACTCTGGCTTCCTCTTGCCACATTACTACCATCTCCAGTGCCAAATCCTTTATTTCCCCACTTTTCCCCTCTCGAGCTGTAAAGGACCAACAAGAATCTGGTTACCCCTTCCCTCCCCATGTAGGCAAGATGTGACACCAGCATTCTCAAGCTGATTGTTGCTATTATCTGCCCTTCATATTTGTCTCCAGAAGTATTTATACTAAAATAATTGAGATCCCTGGGGTTTTTAAGGGGGTGCATTTCAAGGTTTATTACAGAAGAGGTTTGGGATAGCATCTGACTTCCAGTGTTCTGATGATTAGGTAAAGCTGGTGTAGGTGCAAAAGTTGTGATGAAGTGGGGGAAAACAGCCAGGAGCCTGAGTTAGGACAGCCGTCTGAGGTCACATCTGGAAGCTGACAGTGGTTCTGGATGGACTCAGGAATGGCACCATTACCTACTTGTCTTCTGCATGTAAAGCTTTTTTGTGTGCTCATGGTCTTTTCTGGGCTTCTCTGTGCATGGAGCAGTTTATGGAGCGCAAAGACTGCTCCTCCAATGCATAACAGATTAGTTGTCCCCCATCTTGGATGTGTGAAGCCCCTCACAATATTTCTGCTGGGGTAAGCTTCTTTTGAGCAAATGATGTAGGCTGGGAAAGACCAGGGGATATGTTGACCACAGTCTGGGAGGTGGCCATCCCACTGTGAGGTGGATGCTCCCTTGAGTTTGCCACCAGGTCCAGCGCTGGAGAACCCTCTCTGGCACTTTTCATTCACTAGTTTACATACAGTTGCTGCATGTTGAAATGGCAGCCAGAGCCCTGATGTGTCTCTTATTGTATTACATAGAATCCAGACTTGAGTAGCCTTAATGCTTTTGAGAGGTGAGCACACCAGCAGCAGTGGGAATGTATCTTTATGCTGACCGGTAGGCTCTGTGTTCTGTGGCATTTTTTGCAAGGACTTCTCAGTGTGATTGAATATGCTCTCAGCTGTGTGTCCTGCAACAAAATGTTCTGCTACCATGGCTGAATCGGGACTCCGGAGTCCCTTGATATGAGACCAAGCATGGAGGTTTGATTTATAGCTTGGGTACTAGACTATCACACTGGCACAGCAGGAAATATCTGTTCCCAAAGAGAGAACATGTGCTGGTGTAGCATGTGATGAAGCCTTCCTGGTTTGCATGTTTTGAGGAGCAGTGTTAGCCATGACAGCAAGGCCAGTCATAGTTTGATGCATGCTAATTGTTGTCATATGGAGGTGGCTGTGGTGTGGGCAAGGCATGCAGGCACACTAGGCTTCATGTATGGGGCTTGTCTATCCCAGGCTAAATTACTTTGGGCAGCATTTTGTGAAGACTGGAAAACTGAGGCAAAAAGCAGATGTTACTGCAATTAGAAGACAGAACTAATCACAGGGAGTAATGGATTCACAGTTGCTTTGAAATGTTCTTAACTGCCTTAAAATGCCTTCAGCTAAAGCTATTGAACTTCACTACAAACTCTTTGTGAAATCTTCTCCTTTCTGAGAGTTTCTCAGGTCGTCCCACTCATTCTGTGCTAAAAAAATATTTAGAATAAGTTCTTCTCTTGTTTTCAATCACAAATGTGCTAGTAGTCTGGCTGTTTCAGTACAACCCAAAAACATGGCACTAAAATGCAATGTCATGGTGTTTTTTTCATCAATCTGAATTGCAGCACAGACACTGGAGGGTCCGTGTGGCTATTTCTCCCAGAAGTTCAAGAGTTCCTGTGTTTGCTTGTTTTTGTTTTTTAAATTTATGAAGTCATTTGTTGGGTTCTTTTTGCAGAGTCATATGATTGTTCACTTTATCTGTAGGGGCAAACTGACACATTTTATTTCTACCAAGAAATACTTATTCACCTTCAGAGAAAGTGTTTGGGAAGAAGTCAGCTGGCATCAAAGTCTCTCAACTTTATCTAGAAGATAAACCACCCACAGATGGGGAGGGTTGCACGTGAAGGACGTACTCTACATAATGTGCCATTAAAACTTCATGAAGAGATGTCCCAGAAAAATATTACAAAGCACTAGAGTTAGTATTAGATCCTTAGTTTTAGCAGTCTGGTTGTTTTCAGGAAGGAGAATCAGCTTAACCACAGAATTCATGCATTTAATGTTCTAAGAGAAAAAGGACAGTCTGAATTGTCTGGGTTTTTTTTTATGTTGTTGTTGTTTTGTTTTTTTTTCCCCACAGTAATTAATGAAAGGCAAAAGCAGCAACTGGAATCAGCAAGATACTCCTCCCGCTATGCTCTGGGACTATTTTATGAAGTCGGTGCACGGATTGATGTCCCCTGGGCTGCAAAGTACATCACCGATAATCCCTGCATACGCTTCATCTCCATCGATAATAAGAAACGCAATGTAGGTCAGTGCTCCCATTATTTCCCTTAAACACAGTGACAATAGAGGGTGTAGATCATGAAAAATGCTGTTTAATTGAGTGTTGATATTCTGAACAGAGCAAGTATTTAACTCTAAGCCATGGTAGATAGCATTTAATGTCACATTTAGCCTGTAATAAAATACACAATGAAAGCGGGAAGGTCCTCAGAAAATCACCACCCAACACATGGTTTACATTACTGCATTTATGAAACCAGTGTCAGGGGATTTGAAACATCAAAATGTTGCTATTCCAAGAAAGTGTTTGAGTTCCTTTGTTTAAACATTGATGCATAATCATGCCAATTTATCTCCCATCATCCATTACTTTTCAACTCCCGTTCTTTCCACTAACTACACTTGGAAGTAGTAACAAGTTATATAATTGAGGCTGCCCAGTCTAATTCAGAGTTCGTGAGTTTGCTTTCATAATCATGGAAAAATCCTTCAAATGGCTGCATGTTGTACAGCTGCTCAGCAAAGCTTGGAGAACATCCCACAAGGTAGACATTTCTCATCTGTTTCTGGAAGATGGCAATGAAATAGCTATATGTTTTATTTATTAAACATATTCAGTGTACCAAGAAGTCTGGGAAGTATATTGGCATAGAGTATCTCAAGAATAACTGCTAGCGGTTGAGCTTAATCAAGCAAGCTGGGAACTGAAAATGCTTCCCAACTCTGTTGTTTGCTCACATTGAAATGATGACCGAGTTTAACCACATTGGTGAAGGGGGAGTGAAAGGCTGCACACCTTTAGGGTGCCATAGTAAGCATAGTGACACACTGCTACAGAGTAAGGAAGGATTCTCACGATATAAAAATTCAAGAGGTAGTTATTACATCTCATGACATTCATTGTGCTAAAACATGTTCAGATTTAGATGTAGGAGACTCCTGTACACAGTCTTGTTCAAGCGGGATTCATTGTTTCCTGCCAGCAGTCCATAAATACCAGCAGTGTTACTCACACTGGGCACTGCGAATGTGGTTCTCACATCAAAACACCTTCACCAGTATATGCTGAGAGCAAAGTTATTGCAGAGATGAACAAACTCACCACTGTGCAAGCCCAATTTTACTATTTGTTCAAATAATTTAGCATAGTTGTAGGAATGGGCTAAATTCTTAAAATAAAAAAAAGACTGACAAATGATATGCTGATGTGCTTCTTCCTGCAAGGGCCAATAGCAAGTACATAAGAAAGAGTATAAGAGAAAACAGATACTGAGTGATTTTCTTCCTCTGTCATTGTCTTCTTGTTGCTGACAAAGTGCAGCTAGATGTTTTCCTGCATGCAAGATAACATCTTCGCTGCTGTGTTTAGGGGTAAGTTACCTGGTGGTTAATAGCACCTACTGGTGTTGTTCTCCCAGCCACCTCATTCTGGTGGAGCAGAAGACACAGCCAAGGTGAGAACTCACCCATCCTTTCCTTGTCTGATCACTCATGTGGATTCAAAGCACCAACAATGAGAGCAATGAGTATGTAACAAAAATCAAGTTATCAAATCAGCATTTACTGAGTCTGATAGTTCCAAAGGAAATTCGTCCAAATAGCAAGCAAAGTATTTGTTGGGGCATATTGTTAACAGCTAACTACTAGAACATCTGTGTGGACACATACCTTTCTCACTGAGATTTCCTATCATGAGAAAGATCTGTTTACACAAGTAGTTTTTTTCCAGCAAGTGAAGATGATTTTTTGTCCCATAAGGCCCTCTTTGTGATATATAAACAGTGAACCATATGCCTTAGCTGTACTGTCTTTTTTGGTGAACTTGCGTTTTGCAGTTTTGAGCTTAGGTCCAGGAAAATTAGTACTAAGGTGTGTAATCAACAAGTATACAGATGTTGAATTGACAAGTATACAGAGAAGCTAGGCTGGTCTTTAGAGAGCGTATAACTGAGAAGATTATTATGTTGGAAAGGGATCATCAGAGAGAAAGCAGAAATGCTCAGGCTAAAATTTATGTTAGCATTCAGTTCCCTGGGTGAAGCAGCTGAAACCTATCAGGACAGTGATCCTTTCCAGAGATCCAGCATATTAATGCTTGAATGCTCCCTACTTCCACCTCCCCTCCTCTAGGCCATATACACTCTCCTATAGATACTGTATGCAGTGGCTTGCAGTTCTTAAGTGCCTGCCTGCATCCCTCCTTCATTACTTCAGTCTTAAGAGGGAAATTTGCTTTTCTGCCCATCGATCAGGTGTATGTTCTCAGTATTGTTGTAATGACACAACAGGATCAGTTTGTTAGCATGACTTAGAAATGGCAGAACAGAGAGGCAGGTGTGTCTGTCATTCTCCAGAAATACCAGCCTTTGCTCCTAGGGCAGCATGCTGCCATGAGGACAGCTTTCCCATATGCAGTGTTGCAATGAGGTGCATCTCCATCTATAGAGGTAATATGCTCAAAAGTTACATAAGAAAGAGTCTACAAAAATGTATGTTGAATTCCCTGCACACTATGTATGAATATTAAATATTTGTCTGATTGGCTGCCTTAAACACTCCATCAATATTTATAACTCGTCAGGGGGGGACAGTGGGAATTCTTCGGTATTTCAGGCCTCATTTCTGAAATACTGCAGTCTTTGCAGTTCTTTGTATTCCAGAGGATTAAAGATAGATGACACACAAAAATTGAAGCAGTACTCTTCTTTTACATGAGGATTGTGAGGTTATATAATTTAGAGGGAAGATTTATTTTGCAGGTTTTCAAGGTTGTTTTTTTTCTTTTCCTAGTTTTATGAAGCTCTCTGTGCTGTCCAGAAGTATTTCCATGCACTTTCCTCTCAGCCCAGCTTCTAGAGTTTGTTTGACATGGCAATGATAAAACCCTTTTCCTTCCTCTCATGTTATCCAGAATCAGAATGGGTTTTGGATAGCAAAACACAACTCCCAGTTCAGAGTAAAAATTCCTTAGGGGTAGGGAGCAACCAAGTCTTATTTTTTTTTCATTGGCATCTGTTCTGGCTCCAGGTTTTTCATCACTGGACAGGAACACGAGGGAAATTCTTGACACAATTCCTATAGAAGCCTATCAACCCATCACACTCCCAGAATACTATGGATACCGTTCTGACCATTTGCCAAACGAATACTACAGGTTTCAGGCACTGATGGAGTCCTCTTTGCTAAAGAAACATTCAGCTTCAGGCCTCTGTGGATTCCAGGGATCAAGCTAATAGCACCATTTCAATCTCAACAATTTTTTTTTTTGGTTCAGGGACTCTGAACCCTGACTTTGGCATAGATTCACCAACTGTACAGTACAGAAGCAGCTTTTGCATTTTGCAAGAGAAAAGATTTTGATGGGCAGACAATTCACACTGGTCTTTCTCTGAGAAGTGGTGTTCTGTACTTTTATTGGGGTGTTTATGGGTCTTTTGGTTCTGCTAACACTGCAAACTGTCTATTCCCTTCCTTCCCTAAGATTAGTGGTAAAGAGGATGTGGCCACAATGGGAGCAGAGTTTACACCTGGGCTTACCATGGTGAATTGGGTACTCTAGGCTTACTAGGGCAGTACAAGGTCTCTGTGGGAGGACTTGTCAACATGGACTGTTCATATTGCCACTATGCTGCTGTAAAGAATGAGTGCATGGAATGGTCGTAAGTCTTTTCATTATTGTAATGGCGCAACCATGCTTCTAGCCCTAGCAGCTTTGCTTCACCCAGGACACTGTACTTTTCCATCTTATATTCTGCATTAAATGTGTTATCCAAATGTAGAAGCCACCTTTCTGAACCAGATGTTCCTGAGCCACAAGCCAAAGTGCTGGCTCTGTTTTTTCTGCTTTTTTTCAGAGTATCTTTTATTAGCTCCGTCATTTTTTCTGGACAATTATAGTCCTAGCAGGCTTAATACTGCATATGTTCTCTCAAGTCCTTTCACTTTGAACTTCTATAAATAGTTTGGCTCTGTCTTCACTGTAGCCCTTTAGGATATGGAAGATGCACGTAGATCCTCACTTTTCAATTTCTGACTTCTATTTTTCATCCCTTTTCTTTTCCCCTTTCCTTGAATTTGGTTTCAGACTTACTAAGAAGGGCAAGTCAGGCTGATAGGGCAGCTGGAGTTTGATCATAGAATCACAGAGTCATTTAAGATAGAAAAGACCACTAAGGCCCAGCTGTTAATCCAGCACTGCCAAGACTACCACTAAAAAGTGTCTCTAATCTCCACATCTACGTGTCTTTTAAATACCTGTGGGGTTGGTGACTTTACTGCTTCCCTGAGAAGCCTGTTCCAGTGCTTCACAATCCTTGTAGAGAAGAAATTTTTCCTGATATCCAACTTAAGCCTTCCTTGTCACTACTTGAGGCAATTTCCTCTCGTCCTATCACTTGTTACTTGGGTGTAGAGACCCTAATATCTTTAACTTTGTGTGGGAGGGAGTGGTGGAGCTTCCTACTTCGAAAAAAAGAAACAAATTGTTCACATCCTTCCTACCGCTCCATTCAGCCCTTCAAGCTGCTCAGAGTAACTCAGGTAGGTAGTGATCGTGGCCAAGACATGGGGGTGACAAAGATGTCTGTGGGAGGAAGAAGGTTTTGTTAAATCTGGATCTCACGTCAAGGCCTGGCTCTGCCCATCTACTCATCCTCATGAAATAGCAACTCCAGCATCTTCAAGGTCCCCAAGGCGAGCATGTAGCCACTGCTGTGACAACATCACTGCCACAGGCAGGGTGCGGGGCTGGATGGGACAATATGCCAAAGATCACACAGTTCCTTTCTGCTTACATGGATGCGTACTGAGTCTTGAAAGTCCTCATGTTCTTCTCTTTTCATGTGCTGGTGTTGATTATTTGATGCAAAAGAAATTCACTCTAAAATGAAAAAAACACTGGAACAAAGAAAACCTAAATTTTTAGGCCTGCATCTTCTATATGCCACCACAGAGAGGTTGAACTTAGGGCACAAGTCAAGTTGCCAGCACTCCGGATTGGGACAGGCATGACATCAGTGCAGCTTTGGTGTAGCATGGGCTGGAAGGACTAAAGCACCAGGCAGAAACATACTACTCTCAAGTTTTCATGGGATCCCTCAGTGTCTGTGGATGGAGGGGGTACTCTGCCAACACTGGCAGAGTGGCTGCTGGCTAATGATGTATGTATGAAAGCTGCAGCCAACTCTGCTGTCTCATCCAAGCTCTGATCTACCCCTTCCACCACATCAACTGATTGGATTAATTGCTGTGCAGCTGGGATGAGAGCAGGGAGAACTGGGAGCAGATGAAAGCTTTTTGCTGCCTCCATTTGCCTTCACATCATTACCCACACTTTACCGAGCATTCCCTGGCTTGTTGCATCTCCCATGATGCTTTGTCATCTACCAACACGGCCATAGAGTGTTCACATCTCACCACAAATAAAGGAAATGAAAATCTCATGAGAAGCCCTGCCAAGTTTTTAGTAACTAACCATTACAGCCTGATCTGAACACACTGGGAAGAAAATACCAGGTTTGCTCCTGCAGCAGCTGAACAGTCACTCTTACCTGGTGCAAGAGCTCTAAGGTACTGAGGCTGAGATACCCCCATTGCTTTCAGGGAAAAATCTATTTTAAACTCCTCTGTTAGCCAATATTTTTGTAGGAAAAAAAAAAAGACTTGAGGCTAAATTTGATCCCTGCAGTCTGCGTATTTCAATACTGGAAGGCTGTGACTCAGTGGTCTCTGGAAGCTCTCCAAGCTATGAGCAGCTCTAAGGAGAAATTAAAAACTTGAACTGCCTGTTCTCCTGAAACTTGCTTTGTACATGCTATGGAAGAGATGAGAGATCTGGAAGAAGCAGGTCCTGTCCAAGAATCATTGGCTACAACAAGTCACAGCAAGCAATGAGTATTTATGGTAATAGAATGCTTAGTTGTTAATGAGCCTTTTTACCAAGTTTATGTGGAAGAATTTGCCAAATCACATGTATCAAAAAAAAAAAAAAAAAGCTTCCCTATTTGGTTATCTATCCCTAGCAATATGTAGAGACAACAGACTTGGAGTACCTGTTTTCCACCTCAAAGTGGGAAGGACAGACTGAGTGGCGTTCCCATGGGTTTTGCAGACATTTGGAAAACCTGATGTGAACAGAGGTAGTGGCCTGTACTAGTTTGTGAAACCAGTGTAGGGATGGGAAACGTCAGGAAGGTGAGACTGGAGGTTACCTTCAGGCAGCCAGTTCATTGGGGCTCAGGGAAGAAGATAGCTTCTTTTGTTGAGTCTCTGCTTTTAGGTCTTGTTTCACTCAACAGTCTTAACACCAGATCTGCCTTACCTGCATCCCATATCCACGCTGGTTGTAGATCGTGGACATTTTTTCCACCCACATTTAGTAGAAGTTGACTAAGCCACTTAAGAAAGAGACTGAGTGAAAGGATCCTCCAAGGTGAAGTGAAAACCATCATTTCATGTTTTCTGCGAGTGCTTAGACTAGGCCCTGATGTGTCTTAGTTGTGTAATCTGAAGAGATCAGCAAATAAGCAGAAAATTTATCAGGAAATGAAGTGTAGGTTGCTTCTGAAAGGTGGAATGTGTTGGCTTTCTCAAAGGAGGAACCTTGTGTATCCTCAGTGACGATGAAGATGTAAAGATTTCTATCAGGTTGGTTTCTTTCTATGCTTGGAAAATAGTCAGATCCCTCTTTCTGCATGGATTATCTGGTCAGAAAATGCTCATTTACTGCAACTGAAATATTTTTCTAGGAATTTGCTAGTTCAAACAAAGGGGTAGCCTGAAAAGATTTTCTGCTTCTAAAGGAGGGAGTTTCTAGTTAATGGAGCAAGAGGTAATCACTTAATTTAACTGGTGAGTTCAGGCTGAAATATAGCAGAATCCAGGTCCTAACCTTTCTCCAGCAAGTACATCCAGTTCATTTAAAATGCAACAGCCCCACTAGGAAGAACTTTATACAAGGATTTGTTGGGACTTCATAGTGCCTGGGCACAGGGAAAATCACTCATAAAATCCAGTATTCTAGGAAAATGCTCTCATTGACTGTCCTGGTTCCCGTGCACTTGTGTTAATTTTTTTGGTAGAAAGATAAAGGACCTTAGTTTTGCCTCAGAGCAGAGCCATGCAATTATGTAATCACTTGGAGACACCTGGCAACAGCGAGGCTGTAGAGCCAGCACCACAACACTGCAGGCTCCTTGGAGCCATGTCCAGGAAAAACAGAGCCTGTCCCCAGGAATGGAGACACTCCACTACGAGGGGCATCTTACTTGCACAGGGACAGTATTTCCCAAGTAGCAGCTTGTGCTCATTTCCTCCTGTCTGGCTCAATCTTAGCAGATTTTTAAACGTCAAGGTTAGTTTTTAATGAAGAAATTATTTTGTTTGATTTTTGCTCGTTTGCACACAGTTGAGCAAAGCCACAGTGTAATGCAGTAGAAAGCGCAGCAATGACAGCAGAGTAGCAAGATCTTAGGCTGCAGCAAGCATTTGCTCAAATGGAACAGCCATGGGCACAGAAATAAAGGAAGGAAGCTGCTTACCTTTGGGAGGTCTACAGGTAGGAAGGAGTTTCCAGAGAGATACCTTTGTATCCACTGCCAACCCTTCAGTGAGGTCTTGGAGGGTGTGGATCCTCACTCCATCCCTTCCAGTCACTCAGGTCCATTGCATGTACCTGAACCCCCCGAGGGTTGGCCCTGCTTTCCCACCAGGTGCTCAGTCACTGCTTTGGGCTGTGACTTAGCATCTCCACTACACACAGGTTGTACTGAAGCTTAACACTCTCCAGAACCTGTATGTAGAGAACACCATGTTGATGTCCCGGAAGTCGATAGAGCAGCAAAACTAGAGTTCACCTGTGTAGATCAAGATAATGATTTATCAAGCCAACCTGCCCTGGCTTCTGTTTCCCTTCTCCTCCACAAAAGTAAAGTATTGGTTTTATTCTAGTGTCAATTATGTAGATAGTATTGCATGGCCAATGTGCAACCAATTATAGAGTAAGCAGATGTTTTTCACAGTAACTCTGCAGTCTTCCTTCTTTTGTCCTTTGCCTTGGGGTTCCTCTAGGAGAAAAGTAGAGGTATTGCAATGGGAAAGCCATTACAAATATTGCAAAAAGTCTTGATTTCTCTACTGTGCTTCTTGTAAATAACTTGTATTGTTTCTTGTGTTTCTCCAGTTGGAGGAACAGGGTGGTGCTGCAGATACTTACTTTATTCTAGGCTAGAGAGAGACACAATGGGCAGTATTGGGGGAACGCAAATATTAATGAGAATCTTTTAGAAGCATCTCTCTTCTTCATTTCAGAGTCTCCTGAAATTGGACCCTCAGTTGTAGTTCATACAACGGTGACATTTGGAATAGAGCATCTGGATTCAGACCCTGCAGAGGTGCAGCAGCTAATTCTCAGCCACCTGGAGAACCTTCTGCCCTCCCTGCCCAAAGCAGCTAGTGTAAAGTGTCAGAAGTGGAGATACTCACAGGTAACTCATGATTGATCAAGCATCTGGGAGGGTATTGTTGTGGAACAGGCACAGGGTGGAACAGGATGTCGTGAGAAAAAGGACATCGTGCAGCCCAGTGTTGTTCATCCTCAGAGCCAGGAGAAGGAAGAGATATCCAATCAGTATCCATAATGCACTCCTCCATGTAGCCATGAGCAGTGTTCATGGCTGGCTAGCTATAGCCAGATCACTTCTAGTCATGTTTTCATGTAGTGGACCTGGCTTAGTGTTAAGTTATGCAACAGTCCTCATAAGAAGGAATAGGAGCAGTGCATAGGAAGGAGGTAAATCCCACATGCTTTGCTGAGATTTTTTTGGTATTTAAAAATATGACTAAGTCTGTCTCTTCTGCCTCTGAAAGCATGTGGCTTTATTAGCAAAACTCCTACCATACCACAGAATAGTGAGAGTTCTTGTGTTTGGATATACTAATTGTTACTATTTGATTTGGCCTGCTTCAATTTAACAGTATGTTATGCAAAAAGTATTTTAATGTAAACTACTTAAGGGTAGTAAAATGTGTATATTTTACAGACGTCTCTTAAAAATCCAAGGAAATTGTTGGCAATTTCCTCAAGGATTGGTGTATATCTACGTGTTTACCCAAAGCCTCTTAAGTTAAATTACACTGGTGAAACTGAATGTGGAAGTCAATGCAAAATATTTACTTAAGGCAGTCCCCTAAAAATTTCTCCTTTTATGAAGTCTGGAAAAGTTACTGTAAATGATTGCTGTGAAGTCTGCTTGTACCCCTTGATCAGCATCCAGTGACCAGAACCTGGTCTTGTTAGGACAAAATTTATTTTTCTGTGAATGACTTATTGGTAGTCTGCAAATCACTTTCCAGTACACTGTGTTTGTTGTCATATGAAAATGACATTAACATATGCATTTATGTGTTAGATGCCTCATATTGTGTGTTTTGTATGTTCCTGTTTATTGGTTCAGGGTTTTTCTTTTGTTAATTATGGCATGTAACTGTATGGCAGTTGCCATTGTTAATTCACCCTCTTCTGATTCTGTCTTCTTTTCTTCTACATTACCTTTTTCCTTCAAACTGCATGTGAGCACAAGTGCTGCAGGTATTAGGGAGAAGATTTTGATCAAGTGCTTGGTTGATCAAGTCTGGGAAGGGCTCCCAAAACAAAGTAAGAAGTATTTCTAAACAAAATTGGATGAGGCTATGCTGGTAAAACAGTTGCTACCAGAAATCTGTCACTTCATCCACACTTACCATGAAGGGAACCAGCATGCAGCTGAACTACACAATTCTGCCTCTGGGGTTCTTTTTTCTCTTAGCTGCAATAACTGTAACACTGTATTCAGCCACATTTCCACCAGTTTGCAGGAACGACGTTTGTTCAGAAGATAATGCTGATGTTCATGACATTGAACTTTTCTCAAACACCAAGCCACTGTACAACTTACAGCTCTTCCCACTATCTTCTGCCTCTCTTGCCTACTACCTACTGTGGTAGTACCAACTGAAATCACAAGTTTCAATGGTCTGTGTCACAGGAAGAATTATCACCAGTCTTTAATTCAGTGGGTGAATGTAAATATGTAATTGCAAGTAAGTTAGCATAGGTCGGATCTGTTACCTCAGTAAGAGCTCTCTATTGCCAGGTGTGCACCCTGTAAAATAATCACTACCTAAATTAAATACCTGGAACAGAGTTCCCCCTTTCTCATGAAGCTGTCTTTACTTTCAGTTATAATGACCTGTTGTCACTGAAGCAAGGAGAACTGATGAGATGGGTACATCTTTCCCCTGACTCTTTTAGACAGGATTTATCCTGCTTGTTAATTAAATCCATCTGTAGTGTCCTTCACATGGCCAAACACAATCCTGGGATTAAAATGCAGACATTACAATTATCCATGGCGGATGAGGGATTAGGACTTCCAAACTTCTACTTACACTGCTGATCAGCACAGATGCAATTCTGGATCCCCTGCTTTAATTATGATAAGACACTATTAGCATTCAAAGCCACCAGCATCCCAAACCATCCCTTGTACAGAGTCACTTTACATGTGCAAGGGATTTTGACAAAACACAGAATCATAGAAATTGGACCACAGAAAGGACCTCTTCAGGTCTCTTGTTCAGCCTTTTGCTTAAAGCATAACTGTTGCCAACTTTAAATCAGTTCCACCATGGGTTTTTCCTGCTGAGTATTAAAGTCTTCATAGAATCATAAAATGGCCTGGATTGAAAAGGACCTCAAAGATCATCTGGTTTCAGCCCCCCTGCTGTGTGCAGGTCACCAACCAGCAGCCCAGGCTGCCCAGAGCCACATCCAGCCTGAATGCCTCCAGGGATGGGGCATCCACAGCCTCCTTGGGCAACCTGTTCCAGTGTGTCACCTCCCTCTGTGTGAAAAAATTCCTCCTAATATCCAACCTAAACCTCTCCTGTCTCAGTTTAAGACCATTCCCCTTTGTCCTATCACTACCCACCCTTGTAAACAGTCATTAAGTCTTCCACGGATGGAGATCCGGCAGCCTGGGCTATGTAGCTGAAAGTAATTTTGGATAATACCTGTTCTAAATGCTTATGACTGGGCTTTTTTTTGTTAGACTTCACTACATACACCTATGCATTGCATCTCACTTTTTGTCTCTCTACATATGTATATGTGTGCACACTTACTGCTTTTGTAGTGAGAATTATTTCTGGTAGTGCATTGATTTCTGTGGCAGCTCTGTAACTGTGGATCTTCTTGCCAATGGTGAGCTACATCTGAGTCACTGGAAGAATCTCCTGGACTTGGCAACTTGCCTTGGGTCTTGATCTTGTTCACTGGAGCTGACACTACCACAATAGAGCTCAGTTTACTGCACAGCAACCCAAAACATATCTTTGGATCAAAAGTAAGGCAGAAAATCAAGGAATCATGGAATCAAAATTATGTTCTCCATATCATGCCTTATGATACTTGTGGTTTGATCTCTGTGATGGATCTCTGCTCCATCGTTGTGCTGCTTTTTTTCCTCTCTGTCACTCAATATTTTTTCTTCTATTTCAGCATTTCATCCTTGTGGGTCATGTTTCGTCGTTCCTTTTACCAGAATATCTCTTCCAGTGTTTCCTCTCTCATAACTACATCATCAAGCTGTGCTGCATTGTCTCACTCTTTTCTTTTCCCTTCTATCTGGATCTTCTTTGCCATCATGCTTACCATTGTTGTTCCTGCTACCTTATCTCTGTTCTGACATACACCAGTGCTACTTTGGAATGTACTGGCTTGGTACAATGTGGACGATCAGTGTTTTCGTTCTCCTGCCATGCTATCCCACTCTCTGGCTCTCAGAGGAGCCAACAGAGGGGACTTATGCAAGGAAAAGAGGAGCAGAGCTGGTCCGTTTTGTTCCTCTGGGGCTGTGCTGCTCACCTTCTGTCCATTAAGTCATTGTGTGGCATCACAGTAATCCTAATTTAAGAGAACACACAGGATAACATAAAAAGCCAATGGCTTTTCCAATCTAGTGTTTAGATCTTGTAAGACCTAGCACATGTGCTTGGCCAGATTTCCAGCATAGTGGTGTTGGTGCACAGTTCCCGTGCCTCCTCTCTTTGTGAGTCAGAGGGCAGAGGATTTGGTTTATTTGGATTAGATGTCTTTGCTCTATTAACATTTTTGCCCCAGCTGTATTCTCAGATGATGAAGGAAGCAAATAAAGCCAACAACTATGGAACACAGTAGTTGAATCCTTCAAAGTTTCTCTATTGATTTCTGTGTGTTCAGGCCTTGAGTTTTTTTCACTGAAAAAAACTTTACTGTTCAATGTTTTGTCATGTCCCATTTCAGAGTGTTTACCTCCTGAACTCCTGATTTTTTTACACATTTTATGATGTGAAGATTTTGAAACAAAATCACAGAATCACAGAATCGTAGGGGTTGAAAGGGACCTCCAGAGATCATCGAGTCCAACCCCCTGCCAAAGCAGGTTCCCCACACCAGGTCGCACAGGTAGGCGTCCAGGAGGGCCCAGAATGTCTCCAGAGAAGGAGACTCCACCACCTCCCTGGGCAGCCTGTCCCAGTGGTCACCCTCCGTCACCCTCACCGTAAAGAAGTTCTTGCGCACCTTGGTGCAGAACTTCCTATGCTGCAGTTTCTGGCCGTTTCCCCTTGTCCTGTCTCCATGCACTACTGAAAAGGGTCCAGCCTCACCACTATGGCCCCCACACCTCAGGTATTTATAAACCTGGATCAAATGCCCTCTCAGCCTTCTCTTCTCAAGGCTAAACAGACCCAGTTCACTTAGTCTTTCCTCATAGGGGAGAATTTTCATGTGAAGGCTTTTGGTTTGAACTGCCCATCATGAACTGTCCAGGATCAGGCTTTATTTATGCTGGAACAGACTGAGAATAAGACAGGACAGAGCAGTAAAATTTCTGTTTTCCATATGCAGGAGAGCTTTATTCTAATTACTTACCTCCTCAGGATAAATGTTTACTATTTGATCGTTAATATTAGAACCTAAAACCTGAGATGGAAAGAGCATTTCATATGAAGACATTTTTCTAGGCAATACTGATCTTTCTGGCATTGAATTCAGGTAAATAATATGCTTTCTTTTCCATCTCCCTGTTTGCTTTTCTTTTTCAGGTTACAAAAGCAGTGACCAATTGTTCAGGACAGATGATTCTTCATACTCAACCTCTCCTGATTTGTGGGGGCGATGGATTTACTTGTTCCAACTTTGATGGCTGCATAGAATCTGCCATGAGTCTTGCAGAGACTGTGAGGTCTCATTTATAACTGTTGCAGTTCACTGCTAAACATAGTCTAGATTTATGATTAATTTTTTAATGATGGATTGAATTCTAGTTTAGTATGAAAGCCAGTGGCTTCTATCTTGCAAAAAATAAAGTAATAAAGGAAGACCTAGTGGTGTACTGTAATAATTACTGAAATGGAATTTAAATGAATTTTCCAGGATCTGTGCTGAGTGGTTACTGTGCTTGATATCTCTAGTCAAAGCCACTGAGGTCTAGCAGCTGTGCTTTCCAAATTGGATGGCTTACTGTAAGTCTAACCATGTCTCCTGGTGTGGACAAAATGCAAAGGAAGCATTGTAGATCTCTGCCACCCTGCTTTCTTAGCCTGCAGCTTTCTGAAGCCCTGGTTGCAGGCTGGTGGAAGAGCTCATTACAAGAGATTGATGCTGCTGCAGGAAATGATGTGGCACCAAATTAGACGATTGGCTATGTTAGAGTGACCAGTGCCTTGTGGCTATGTGCTGGCACAGGCTCCAACACCAGGAACAGCTTTTTCCTCCTCCCAGGCAATGGAGCAGTCAGGGTAATAGCAGCCAGTGTGGAAGGTGGCTTAGCTGCTTTCTCTGGCAAATGCAGAGAAGGAGGGGAAATAGTTGAAGCATATTCCATGATAGCACGTTAATAAGAAAACTATGCTGACGTTTCCCATTTCCAGTTAAATCACCACTGCTATAAAAACTGATTTAAAGTAAACAGTTTGTTTGAAAGCAGGGTGAGTTCTAGACAGCTCTATACTTTTCTTTGGCAGAAAAAGTGTAGAAATGCAACAGCAGGTCTAGGGAAGTATATAAATACAGATGTGAGTGAATGAACAGGGAATATGATTTAAATTCCTAAAATAATAGAAAGCAAGTGTAACTGTGTCAAAAATACTACTGGTCACAGTTTCAAGTATTTCTAAGCTACTAAACAATGTTTCTGGGAAATCCATTTTAAAATTGCTTAGTAATTAACCAAAGAAGCCATTTATACTAAGTTTGAATTTACCTTGCCCTTTCTCCTAAATCAAATGTCACAAGTTTAGCACTTCTACGTACTACAGCAATGAAAACAAAAAATACTATTTTCCACAGGCAGAATTTTAACCATGCATCCATTAAAGAACCACAATTCTGCCTCTTCCTTAAATCCCCTAATTTCACAACAATCCTTCATTCACAGGCAACTGAACATGGTAGTTCAATGCTGCTTTTGACCATTTCTAATGGAGTATTTTTAGTGACCAAGAATTTTAAGACTGAAGTTATTTTTTAAAACATCTTTGAAAGATATTGTATGGCACCAGCTGGATTCATTGATTATTCTCTACTTTTCTGAAGTATTCAAGTTTAAAACTCAATGTTATTGTGTCTGCTCCAATCAGCTCTGAACCTGTAAGTTTCCATCACTAAATGGTGAGCATGTATGTGAGCAGATCTTCTACAGAGACACTTGAATTCCTGTTTCCCAAGGAGAAAGGTTGCCATTCCACATGGCCCTGGAATAAACTAACCTGTCGAGGAATTTAGTACTGGTTTAGTCTAGCTCAAAAGCAGTTGAAGTCCAAGCTGAAGCAGAGTTTGATATTGCAGTGTTGGAAAACCTAGATGAAAACAAGCAAAGCAGAGGAACTAGCCATATTTTTCATATTTGCTTTTCAGCTTCCATCCAGGTGTCCTCCAGGAATAGATTCCTAAAGGAGAAACATTTATTCTCTGATGTTGAACTGCACACTACAGTATCCCACTGGGTGGTCCGTTCCCTTAGAAGCTGCCACTATGGCAGTGGGGAGCACCATTGCTAGACCCATTTGATGGCTTATGAGGTTCCATCTAACCAGTTGTTCTCTATCCAAACTCTGCCTTAGTGCACAGAGAAGGATGTGGGAATGAAGTCAGTTGTGTCCCTGCAAGGGTGAAGGAGCAGCTTGCAATTTTACCTGTCTTTGTTGATATGCTGTTTCTTTTTGTCTCTTTCTGTCCCTTGTTTCAAAGCTGCATTTGCATTAAAGCACACTAAAATTTGCAATTCCTTTCCCTTCTTCAATTTTGAATGCTACCAAGCCACTGAAAAGCCAAATGTATAACTTTCCTGAAAAGCATGTGGCACGCAGAAAACAGAAAAGGATACATCTTTGACATAATACTACATTGTCTCTGTAGCTGCCTCACAAACAGGGAGGCTCCAGAGAATAATGATGCCTGACGTCAGAAGCAGACCTAAGTACTGCAAGTGGCAGAAAAGCAGAGCTACTGCTGACCCCAGCTATTCAGCAGTCCTACAGTTTTGGTCATTGTTAGACCTCAGAATACCTGGAAATCACAGATTCAGAGATTTTAAGGCCAGAATTCTGATCAAACTTGAATCATGGTGAGTCTCAAATGCTAAGTGCTCCCATCATTCCCAATTTCATGACAGTCTATCAAAATGCCTCTTTCCTACTGTTTCCTCAGATTCAGTCAATTTAAACACAATTGACTTTTTTTTTTTAAGATGGAGTGTTAAGTGCTCATGGACATATTCCTCTGCAGGAAATCCCCAGCATGGGGCAGCTTGGTCTCCCTGTAGCAATGTCTGGTTTCCTGTATGCAAGCAAGGAGACAACATGGCCAGCTTTCCCATGCAAGGTGGGTAGTGAATGGTAGTGTTTCAAAGAGGCCACTGTTTGCATCGGAACAGATATGCAGCAGAGTTGTCTGGTGGATTTCCTCAGCCGTGCTCAGATGGAGGTAATTTTTGATTAACTGGCATATCCATCAATAATGAGCCGTGTCTCCCTGTTCCCAGACGTGGCAGTGGCTGTGTATGACCTCCTGGATGTCATGAGCCGCAGCTAATGCCCAAAGACTTCAGCTGAATTAAAGCATTTCTGCTCTCAAATGACTACGTTACTGTCTTCCTCTTCAAGGAAAGATGGGGCCAGAGATGCTCAAAGCATTTTAACTCACAGTTGTGTTAACTTGCACCCAGCGACTATCCCTTGACTGAACCCATCAGAGCCACAAAGCTCATCTCCAAAAAGTGCTATTACAGGCCTGTTTATAGAGCTCCCTTTACTCTCAGCTTTACAACCATCCTGATATTTATTGGATAAGAAACATGGCCTGGCACACCAGGCCCAGTTGCTTCCTGCAGTATACTGAAGATAACTTTCTGACACAGGTGGTGGTGGAGCCAACAAGGAAGGGTGTGCTAATTAGCCTTGCTCTTTCTAACAAGGAAGGGCTTGTCAGGAATGTGAAGATTGAGGGAAGGTTGGGATGCAGTGATGATGAGATTGTGGATTTCAAGATCTTGTGTGGAAGAAGCAATGCAATAAGTAGAATTGCTTCTATCCTGGACTTCAAGAGAACCAACTTTGATTTCTTCAAAGACTTATTAGGAGGTATTGTATGGACTGGAGTGTTAAAAGGTAAGGAGGCTCATGAGAGCTGGCAGGCACTTAAACGCCACTTCTTCCAAGCTCAAGATTGGTGCATCCCTAAGAGTAAGAAATCAGGGAAAGGCGACAAGAGGCCTGTGTGGATGAACAAAGAAGTCATGGATAAACTGAAAGGAAAGAAGAAGGTCCATGAAATGTGGAAAAAGGGCCTGTCCACCTGGGAAGAATGTAGGAATATTGCCAGGGCCTGTAGGGATCATAGAATCATAGAATGGCCTGGATTGAAAAGGACCTCAAAGATCATCTAGTTCCAACCCTCTGCTGTGTGCAGGGTCGCCAACCAGCAGACCAGGCTGCCCGGAGCCACATCCAGCCTGGCCTTGAATGCCTTCAGGGATGGGGCATCCACAGCCTCCTTGGGCAACCTGTTCCAGAGTCTCACCACCCTCTTGGTGAAAAACTTCCTCCTAATATCTAACCTAAACCTCCTGTTTAAAACCATTCCCCCTTGTCCTATCACTATCCACTCTCGTGTACAGCTGTTCCTCCTCCTGTTTATATGCTCCTTTCAAGCATTGGAAGGTCACAATGAGGCCTCCCCAGAACCTTCTTTTCTCCAAGCTAAACAAGCCCAGTTCCCTCAACTTTTCTTCATAGGAGAGGTGCTCCAGCCCTCTTATCATCTTAGTGGCCCTCCTCTGGACCCCTTCCAAGAGCTCTGCATCTTTCTTGTACTGGGGGCTCCAAGCTTGGAAGTAGTACTGCAGATGGGGCCTCACAAGAGCTGAACAGTCCATCCTTGAAATCCATACCTCTCCAATTTAGAGAGATGGATGGGGTGAGGGACCATGTCAAAGGCTTTGCAAAAGTCCCAACAGATTATTACATCCATTGCCCTTCCCCTGTCCACTGATGCCATTACTCCATCACAGAAGGCCACCAGATTGGTCAGGCACAATCTGCCCTTGGTGAAACCATGCTGGCTGTCTCAAATCATCTCTTTATCTCGTATGTGCCTTACCATAGCTTCTAGGAGGATCTACTCCACAATCTTCCCAGGCACAGAAGTGAGGCTTACCAGCCTGTAGTTTCCCAGGTCATCCTTTTGACCTTTCTTAAAAATAGGAGTAATGTTTCCCTTTTTCCAGTCCTGGGAACTTCACCAGACAGCCATGATTTTTCAAATATGATGGAGAGTGGCTCAGCAACCACATCAGTCATCTCTCAGAACCTAGGATGGACATCATCTGGCCCCATGGACTTATACACATTCAGTTTCATGAGGAGGTATCGGACTTGTTTCACTGTTACAGTGGGATGGAATCCACTCCTCTCACCCACACCTAGGGCTTCAGGGTCCTGGCAGCCATGGGGAGGAGCCTGACCATCAGTGAAGACCAAGGCAAAGCACTTACTGAACACCTCAGCTTTTTCCATGTCAGAGGAAGCCAGATATCTGTCCTCATTTATCAGAGGGGGAACACTCCTTTGCCTGCCTCCTCCTTCCTATGTACCTGTAGAACCCCTTCTTGTTATTTTTCATATCCCTTTCCAAGTTCAGCTCTATCTGTGCCTTGGCTTTCCTAATCTTATTTCTGCATATGTAGACAACGTCTCTATATTCTTCCCAGGCTACACAACCCTGCTTCCATTTCCTGCACTTTTCCCTTCTTCCCTGCGTAAGCTGCAGGTCCTTGCTCAGCCGTGCTAATTGCTTGCCTCCCCTGCTTGACTTCTGCTGGGGGATGGAGAGCTCTTGTGTTCTCAGAAGGATGTCCTTAAAGAGCTGCCAGCTCTGTTCTTCTCCTATACACACAAGGACACTTTCCCAGGGGATCCCATCCAGCAATTCCTTGAGTAACCAGAAGTTTGCTCTCCTGAAGCTCAGGGTCCTGACTTTACTTTTTTTAGGCATGCATTCCTCCAGATCACAAATTTCATCATGGCATGATCACTGCAGCCCAGTCTGCCTCCAGTCTAAACCTCTCTAATGCTCTCCTCTGCACTGGTGAGCACCAGGTCCTGTAGGACTTCACCTTGGGTCGGTCCATCGAATACCTGGACCAGGAAGTTATGCTCAATGGACTCCAGGAATCTCCTGTCTACCACCTGCTGTGCCACTATCCCGGCAGATATCCAGGTGTTGAAATCTCCCATCAGGACAAGAGCCTGCGAGAGCAACACTTCCTGCTGCTGAATCAAGAAAGCCTCGTCAACAGGCTCCCCCTGATCAGATGGCCTGTAGCAGAGTCAGAGGGTGGTCATCAGTAGCGCAGAGTCAGACAGAAGGCCTGTAACTAGCGGTGTTCCCCAGGAGTCAGTGCTGGGTTCCCGTCCTGTTCAGCATCTTCATCAGCGACCTGGATGAAAGGATGGAGTCCACCCTCAGCCAGTTTGCTTTTGATACAAAGCTGGGAGGAGTGGCTGATAGGCTGGAAGGCTGTACTACCATTCAACAAGATCTGTACAAGGCTGGAGAGTTGAGCAGGAAGGAACCTGATGAGATTTAACAAGGTCAAGTGTAGAGTCTTGCACATGGGGAGGAATAACCACATGCATCAGTACAGGTCCAACTGGAGATGAGCTCTGTGGAGAAGGACCTGGGGGTCCTGGTGGACAACAGGTTGACCATGATCCCCTTGTGGTCAAGAAGGCCAGTGGGATCCTGGGGTGCATTAAGAAGACTCTGGCCGGTAGGTTGAGGGATATTATCCTCCTCCTCTACTCTGCCCTGGTGAGGCCACATTTAGACTGCTGTGTCCAGTTCTGGGCTCCCCTGTTCAAAAAAGACAGGGATCTCCTGGAAGCAGTCCATTAGAGGGCCACAAAGATGATGAAGGGCCTGGAGCATCTTCCATATGAGAAAAGGCTGAGTAACCTGGGTTTGTTCAGCCTGGGGAAAAAAAGACTGAGGGAGGGATCTGATAAATGTTTATAAATTTATAAAGGGAGGAGGGAGGTGAGTTGATGAGGCCAGGCTCTTCTTGGTGGTGCACAGAAATAGGACAAGGAGCAATGGCCTACATTACAGGAACATAGGAAGTTCATGCTAACATGCAGAAAACCTTCCTTTACAGTAATGGTGATGGAGCACTGGAACAGGCTGCCTAGAGAGGTGGTGGATTCTCCTTCTTTGCAGATATTCAAGACCTGTCTGGATGCCTACCTGTGCAAACTATTGTAGAGAACCTGCTTTAACAGGAGGGTTGGATCAATGATCTCTTGAGGTCCAACTCCTGCAATTCTGTGATTCTGTAATCTGTAATCCAATATCCACAGTCCCAGCAAGGACAGCTCTGCTTGTCTGGTGTCCCATGGTCCCATGGGTCCCTCAGGACAGAAGTTGGGTGCAGATAGTATCCATATGGGCTGTGGTGAGGTAAGCCTTGTAGGAGAGCATCCTGCTGCAGACTGAATTAGTCTTGGGCTAGCTCTCAGATAAGAAGCTGGGGACGTATCCAGCAGCCCAAGCCTGTAGCCTCTTCTGAAGACCTCCAGTCCTCTGCTGCGGCCAGAGACAGCCTCATCCCAATCACTTCATCCAGGCTGCCTCTGCCAGGCTGCAGGGCAAACATCTTGCGATCCTGCCTACACAGGGCACATGGGGGCTGTTAGCTGGAATAATACTCTCAGAGCTGTAAAATAAAATACATGTTGCTCTTGGAAGACATAAAGATGCTGTATTGGATGCAGTTCATAGGAATTTAGCTCATATCTAACAAGAGCTAGGGAGAGATGATGGATGCCCAGCTCCTCAATTCATAAACTGGATTCCTTTAATGAGGCCATAATTTTGTGCAAGCATGTAAAAGTAAATTGAGGTTGATTTAGTTTAGGTGGTTTTTTTTGTTTTGTTTTGGGTTTGGTTTTTTTTTGTTTTGTTTTGTTTTGTTTTTCTTTAGTTTTTAAAAGGCAGCTGCAGATGGGAGGCACTTCCCAGCTGAAAACACATGATGGGTTTCCATGGCACTGTGACACCTCCCTACAGCCAAAGCCTGCTTTCCAGGCTTTGGGATGCTTTGCTTGGCTGCCCAGTGCTGCAAAGCGCAGTGTGACCAGGAAGCTGGCATGGGGCCAGGGGCAGTGAGGGCTCTTCCTGAGCTGCTGGGTGCTGAGCCTCTGTGACGAGAGGGCCTGCGGGGCCATAGCTGGCTTTGGCTTAATCCAGGCTCCAGCTCGGATGTTCTGTTCATAAGCCGCTTTGTGCGGCAGAGCTGAAACCCTGAAATCCGGAGCTGCCTGCTGCCACTCTGCCCATCTCACCATGTGGCCCTGCTGTGAGCCTTGCCCAGATTTTGCTGAACTCTGACATTTCACTTGCACCTTTGGTAATGATATTGCTGATCATCACTATATTTGGGTACCTTGGGCATGATGCCAGCAGGTAAGAGCCTAGCGCACCAAGCAGTTCCTGGCTTCCCCCTCCTCTTGAATGGCTCCAAACATGGGGACAGGGCTCAGCGCGGCACGGGTGTGTGTGCAGCTGTAGGAACAGAGCCTGCTCCACACCGGTCACGAGGGCACTGCGGTGAACCACAGCTCAGCGGGAAGTTATCTTTGGGGCACAGGGTTCCTGCCAAACCCAATGGCACCTCCTCCTTCACCTGTGCTGGTGCTGGAAATGTCCTTTCTTTCTCAGCACTATCGCCCTGCAGATCTCTGCGCCAGGGTATCGTGCACATCATGATCTTTACAGCGGGGCACGCCCTGCTGCAGTGCTGAGCTCTCGTTTCCCCGATGTGTTTTGGATTGTGGAAGTGATGCTTACAGCATGCACACAAAGCCCTGGGCAGATTTGGCCATCTTCTGCCTTTTTCAGCCCAGAAGGGGTGAAAAAGGAAATGCTGGCAAGTGATGCTCAGTGAGTGCTGGGATATGAATCTCATATATATGTAGAACTGGGGCAAAGGAGGAGGAGGTGAGATCAAACCATTCCTTCGCTACCTTGGCCATATGGAGAAGATCCTAAGCTCAACATCCCAAGTCCTAGCTACTGGGTGAGTGATGGACATGCATGTGGCCATTCCCCATAGTGGGTAAAGGAATGTGATGCATGTCTTATATTCTGTCCTTTTGCTCAAAACTACCCAAAAATACATGCTTGAAGTTTTCTCATGGGACCTTTCCTCTCTCCTTACTTGCCTGCAAGTTTTACTTTTGAGTTTGGTCAGTAAGAGAATGATCCGTTCCTGCAAAGAACTGTTTCAGAAATTTTTTTTTAGAAAATACATCATTTCTTGCTTCTGGTTTTCTCTGGAGTTTATAATATGGTTGAAAATCCCAAGGCATACCCACCCACACAAAGTGAGTAGAAGTATTTGGTGCTGGGGGTGGTGATCCTCCTGGCCTTGGCACCATGGCTGACCGTTGAAGGGGTACAGTACACAGCTCATGTCCCGATGAAAAAGGTTGATATGGGGCATCATGCCATGCCCGGATTTTCTGTGTCCATCTGTGTGTGCAGTTGAGCAAAACATACATCCCAAACCCAGGGGTTTTAAAGAAATCCCTGCTTGGAGGAGACCAGAGGGTTAATTCTGGCTTGATCACACTCACTCTTTGAATAATGAAATTAGCTGTTCTGGAGTCTCATGAAGGGCCAAGTCTAGTTTTCTTGCAGAAAAATATACACCATGCTCTTGATGCACATGCACTTATGGTGAACTTTGAGCTACACATCTGCTATAAAAAAGTAACTCTTATTCCCAGTTGAGCGTTGTTAGCACAAGAGCCAGGCTCCACCTATGCCTGAGCGTATTTTTGCTAGCTGTGCTTAAGTCCAAAAAGCAGAGCAGAACTGTAGTTGTAAACCTCACTGAAAAGCACTGACAGCCTTATTTGTGTTTGCTGGCTAAGTGAGAGCCAGGGATGAGCTCTGTGAATGGCAAACGTATGGCTGATCCACAGCCAAAGCTGGCAAAACTTCCTAAATCTACGCAGCAGTTTCCAACCAGCCATGACTACAGGGAGTTTCACTGGGTGCTTTTGCTCCTTGCTTCTGGGTTGGCAAGGAGAAAAGGCCTTGAGAGCCACACTTTCTGGAAGGATTTGTTCCCTGTGGGTTCCTAACTGCTTCCCAGTATCCTGCTGGGACAGGGTCTTCTCCCCATAGCCAAGTATGCTGCAGGATGGTTATGGGGAGATCATGATAAAAGCAGAAAGGAAACCTCCAATCCACTACTCACATGAATTCTTCATGTACCTATTAAACAGGGACTGAAGGATGGAACTCTGTGGGAGTGGTACCTGGCATTTTACAGGGCTGACTGGAGCATCACAAGCCCAATGGGAAGCAGGGCGCCTCTCACCATGATTTGCTGTCATTCCAGTGGCTCATCTAATCCTGCCTTGGTAGTGGTCACGTTGACAGATGGCTGTGCAGGCTGCTGAAATAAAGCCACAGAGCAGTGTCAGCTCTTGGGTGACTTCCGATGCTGCATTTCATCCCTTTATTGGTGGTTTAGAAAAGCAAAAGGCACTGACACCAGGGAAAGGCATAAAAAGGCATATGGATGCATTGCTCAGCCTAAGGATATGGTGGGCCAGGTAGCTGCAAGGCTCTGGTAGGGATGGATCCAGTCTGAAGCAGTAAGAAGGAGCTGTATATTTGAGGGAGAAATTGCAATTCCAGTGGGATTTCTGTGCCCAAAGCCCCTTACCTTTATAAGCAAAGAAAGGTGGGACAAATGTGTAGGAAGGAGGCTGAAATGGCAAAAGCTGAAGGTGATTAGTGTGATGCTATCTCATTGGAGACACTAGTTCCCAAATGGATGCATCATTTATTAGTGCAGGCAGCACTGATGGCATCTGTTAAATCATCACTGATGTTGTACACGTGGTAGCAAAAGCAGATCTGGCGTATGTTTGCACTGGGAACCTTACCCCTAACGATTGATTTACGAGCTTTTGGCTTGTAAATAAATTAATCAGCTCCCTTTCCCTCTTCTGGGAAAATGCTTCTCCATTCAGCAGCATGGGGTGAGACACACCTGCATGTCTCCCTAATGGAGATAGGGTCATCATCAGCAAGCAAGTGCATACCTCTGTAGGGCAGTCCATACTGACAGTACACTCTTTTGTCCTCTTCAATATCTTTATTGATGACTTGGATGAGGGCATTGAGTGCACCCTCAGTAAGTTCGCAGACGACACCAAATTGGCTGGGAGTGTGGATCTGCCTGGGGGTAGCGAGGCCCTGCAGAGGGATCTGGACAAGCTGGAGAGCTGGGCTGAAGCCAGGGGGATGAGGTTCAACAAGACCAAATGCCGAATCCTGCACTTTGGCCACAACAACCCCAGGCAGCGCTATAGGCTTGGGGCGGAGTGGCTGGAGGACTGTGTGGAGGAAACGGACCTGGGGGTGTTGATTGATGCTCGGCTGAACATGAGCCGACAGTGTGCCCGGGTGGCCAAGAAGGCTAACGGCATCCTGGCTTGCATCAAAAACAGTGTTACTAGCAGGAATAGGGAGGTAATTGTCCCCCTGTACTCTGCACTGGTGAGGCCGCACCTCGAGTATTGTGTTCAGTTTTGGGCCCCTCATTGCAAGAAAGACATTGAGGCCCTGGAACGTGTTCAGAGGAGGGCTACAAAGCTGGTGAGGGGCCTGGAGCACAGGCCTTATGAGGAGCGGCTGAAGGAGCTGGGATTGTTCAGCCTGGAGAAGAGGAGGCTCAGGGGAGACCTTATAGCACTCTATAACTTCCTGAAGGGAGGTTGTGGTGAGCTAGGGGTCAGCCTTTTCTCTCGTGTAGACAGTGATAGAACTAGAGGCAATGGTTTCAAACTGCGCCAGGGGAGATTCAGGCTGGACATTAGGAAATATTACTTCTCGGAAAGGGTGGTCAGGCATTGGAATGCACTGCCCAAGGAGGTGGTGGAGTCACCGAACATAGATGTGTTCAAGAGACGTTTGGATGTTGTGTTGAGGGATAGGATTTAGCTGGGGAGTATTGGTGATGGTTGGACTGGATGATCTTTTAGGTCTTTTCCAACCTTGATGATTCTGTGATTCTGTGATACACACAGGGATGGAGAGATGTCTGCAAAGATGAAAGCAAAAATCCTTTCAACCTATGGATCCGACAGGCATCTTGGTCACCAGTGTGTGTAGAATTGAGCCTTTTCTTTTAGAAGGTGTGCACAGGAATCAAACAGCTAACGATGCTGTGTAGCTGAGGACCTCATATGCTTATCTTCGAGCATTGCCAGAGAGACAGTGCTTGTTTGAGATGATTCATCTCACCTGCAGCAGCCCAGCTCATAGGGATAATAGAAATAGGAATATGGAGCTAGATGATCTTTATGTTTTTTTCTAACCTAAGCCATTCTATCACTCCATGATTGACTTGACTCCTTGCACAACATCAGGAGTTGCCAGTCTACCCCCAGGAAGAGACCTAGAAATGCTAAGCCACAGCCTGAAGCAGTGATTGAGCACCTGGTAGGAAGGCAGGGAGCTCAGGTGTAAGCAATGAACTTGGGTGGCCAGAAGGGGTGGAGTCAGGATCCACCATCTCCCAGACCTCATTGAAAGGCTGGCAGTGGCAATCTTCATTGGATTTTCTGATGGTAAGCAGCTTTTTCCCTTTATTTCTGTGCTCATGGATGTTGATTTGAGCAAATCCTTACTTGTTGCAGCCTGAGATCTTGCTGCTCCTCTACTGTTATTGTGTTTTCCATCTTGTTATGTTTGATTTTGATGGTCAGGACCTGAGCTGCTTCAGTGTAAGAAGAACAACTAAGCAGGTCTTTCTCTTCGTTGGCAAAACCTCTGAAGCTCACTGATGTGGTGAAATGAAACAAAGAAATCATGAAACAAAGAAATGTTTCCTTAACTGTTCATTATTACTTGGTACTCCTTTCTGGGCTCTGTCCAAACAGAAATTCAACAATACACATCTGTGGCTTTCCATCCCCTCAATCTTTGCTCCTGGACCCAAGGGAAAATCTAGAATGGGAAGAGCTGGTGAGATGCAAAGAGGTAACACAGCACAGAACCGGGCCAGGCCTGCTCCCAGAGGCCTGGTGGGTGCATCGTTGCAGCAGAGAGCACATGGGCCAACCCTGAGCCCTTCCTGTTCATTTTAGGGGTCTATTTCTCTCCAGGGAAGACTATAATGTACAGATGTCTAGTTTGAGCGGAGGTGGAATTATTTTCTTCAAAGTCTCAAACATCAGTGTGGAATCACAGAACGGCCAGGGTTGGAAGGGACCTCAAGGATCATGACTCTCCAACCCCCCTGCCACATGCAGGGCCACCAACCTCCACATTTAATACTAGATCAGGCTGCCCTGGGCCCCATCCAACCTGGCCTTGAACACCTCCAGGGACGGGGCATAAGTGATGCAGTGATGTACAGAGCCAAGGCCATTCTCAGTAAAGGGCCTGGGGATCTGGGAGGGAACAGAACAAGGACAGCAGACTGAAACTGGCCAAAGGGATATTCCATACCATGTGACATCATGTGGAAGAAGTTCTGAAGGTGATGGGAGTTCATCTCACTCTCCTCCATTTGCAGGGCTTGCTGAGCATTAGCCAAGGGATGGTGAGCAACTGCTTATGCATTGCTTGTTATATGTGTTTAGTCATAACTATTTTCCTTTTCTCTTAGTAAATAGCTTTAGCTCAATGCACAAGTTCTTTTTTTTTTTCTTCCCCGATTCTCTCCCCAGTCCCACAGGGAAGAGGTGGGAATGAGTAACTGTGGTGCTGAGCCACCTGCTGGGTTTAACCACCACAGCTGAATACAGCCTGGAGCAGTTTGTAGCCCTGGTGTTGGACGTGCTAAGTGGGTCTGGGGAAGAGCCCTTTATCCCAGGATGCCTCTGTGCCCAGGTTGAGCAGTGGCCTGGTAGCAGCAGGAAGATATGGACAGGTTCTGCTGGCCCATCCGGCTACCTATGCCTGCACTGGGCTGGTTCGTAACGGGAAATAAATAGGATATTACAATTGTCTCTTTATTACAGGCATGTTTACAGCTGTCCCAGCCTGTGGGGGAGGAGCAGGGGAGCTGGCCAGTTTGTGACTTCCAAAAGATCAGCACAGCACAGGCAGCTACCGTAACCCTCCGACTATATCAGGCATTGAGTTGCCTGCTAAGTTTGTATTCTCTGATTCAGATAGCTGTCTCAGACTGAGACATGCATATTATTCTTTGATAATAGGAGTTATTATTAATAAAATCAGGCTTTTTGCAGTCTTCAAAGTTATTCATAGTAGTTGCTGGTTCTTTTGCATTTGAGGTTTCTTTAGACTAATATGATTAGCATTATTCTTTCTAGTTCTAAAGCAGTGCAAATTAGAATTTTGCTTTCCTGCTCTGCATACAGTCACAAAGCTGTGTTTTAAGGAGGGTCCTAAGACAGGGTAGCTGGGAGTAGGAGCAGGAAAGTTTCCAGTGCAGAGAAGAAAGCTCAATGAGAGAAGTAAAGCTATCCAAAGAAGCTAAAGCCAATTAAAACCAACCTGAGCCATTTTCTGAAAGGCAAGGCAAACCTCAGATCACCGAGTTTAGCCTTCACTGATCTCGACTCTTAAAAGGACTGTTCCTCTAGTTTTAGCCAGCTCTTCCTCTTGGCAGTTTTCCTGCAAATAAACCTTCCATGCATCTGAGGAAAATTCCTGGTCTATTTGTGAGCTGGTTTGCAGGAAGGTGGAGGTGCTCAGGAGGAGCATTTTCAAACCTATGGATCCCTCAACATCCTACTAAAGGTTTTCGGAAATGCCAGCAAATCCCTGTGTGAATGTTTAGAGATTGGTGTCCACTGAAAAATTTCTGAGCAGCACTAAAGAATAACCGGAAACCAGAACATTCTAAAGCCTCTTGTTTCCATTTTGCTGATGATGAAGTGCAAGTTAGTTGGAGGAAAATGTAATAACATGGCCTTTGCTTGGGGCAAAGGCAGAAAATCAGAGCACTGCATCCAAGCTCTGCCCTATGGCTTGCACCTCATGGGTGTGATTTTGTTGGGTCACTTTTTGGACTGTATTTATATTGCCACTACCTACCTTGAGTAGGGTAGTCTATCCTTCTGATGCCATAAGTAGAAATTAGCTACTTTGACTCAACCAAAATAAAGTAGGTTTTTTGGTGTTTTGTTTTTTTTTTTTTCTTTTTTGTTTTTTTTCCCCTCCAGACAAGAGTTCACCATCAGGAGGAATTTGTACTATCCTGCACTGAAATCTTCCTACCTGAATCTGATCAATGAGGCTTTGGGCACAGTGTTTAGAGAGAGACCACTGTGAGGCCAAAGGAAAGACTCAACTTGCTTCTTGTTGCTCTCACTTTAATCTGGTAACAGTCTCGTCCTTTTAGGACCAGCTAGTCTAGAGAATGAAGGCTCCTGAATGCTGAGGCTCCATGGTGGTGCTAGCAGATGAGCTTCCAGTCCTCACCTACCACAAGACTTTTTTATCATTCCAGAGTTAGAAGTATCTGTTTATTGTAGCAAAACTGAGAAGTATTGCAAACATTGCCATCTTGGGACATCAGAAAATTAAACAAGTCCCACGGTGTGGTCTCAAACTGTAAACTGGAATGTGCTGTATGAAATCACATAGTGGACTGCCAAAATCAGCCAGCTCAGAGATAGTGCTACACTGGTATTTTAAGAAGCACTTTGCATTTACCTACTGAAGATACTGAATTTAGAGCCAGACTTTCTTTAGAGCAACATCCAGAGACAGCTCTCTCCCATAAAATTACCAGCAGTCATACAGAAGTTTACAAAAAAGGTTTAAAACAGGGGACAAACCTGGAGCCTGTAGTTCCATCAATTCTGGTATATGACTACACATGGTAGCATAAGGCAAGTACTGTGTCTAGAGTCCTCTATGGGTCAGCTCACATGAGTAGATAAAACATGTGCATGGTTCCACAGGTCTTCCCCAATAATCATCAGTTTCTGATCATTTAATGCTAGATGGCTTTTGGAGGTCTCTAATCCAACCTGTTGCCCAAAGCAGAGATAAATCTGATTAGCAACTGGAATCAGCTTCTTGAGAAAAGCATTCAAAAAGATGGAATCAAAGCATTCAAATAAATTGCCAGCTACTTTATTGAAAATGTAACAGAGACCATCATTCAACTATATGTCATTTTACCTATCAAGTTGATCGTTGCTTTTCATTTTTATTTTTATTTTTTTAATCAAGGTCCCAGCTTCTGTTAACATGCAACACCTAGTATGTCAAAGATTATTTGACAACTAGTCTGGTAGTTGCTGCCAGGTTTCCTTTGTTCAGCCCTAGGCCTTAGCCCTACTGGCCTCTTTTCATGATCACCCCTCCTCACCTGTCTGTGCAAATCACTGCCCACTTCTGAGACTTAAAGCCTGGAAGATTTGTCATGTAAACTGAAAGCTGGCTTTGCAGAGGTCATTTTGTCTTGCAGATATAGTGGCACTCATGCAGACACAAGTAATTTGGGCTATTATCTTGCAAACTTACTTACATGTGCAGTTTAGGTAAGTTCTGAAGAGTTGCAGACTTGTAAGTCTTTTCAGAATCCAGACCTTGAATTTGATGGCTTTGTTTTTAAGATTTCATACGTAGATACTCAGAAATGTAAATATTCACAAGAACCACCATGGGTTTCCCAGAAGCTTTACTTCCCATTCACACCTCCTAAAAGCAGCTGCTGGTTCAAGGGCTTGTCTGTAAATCTGACCTGAAGGATGGTCAGGAGGAAAGATGCCTGTTTCGAGTTTGGTTGCCTTTTGCAGTAGTGAAGTCCTATAACAATCAGTGAAAGTCTATAACAATTGGGCAGGTCTGTGCCCATGAAACCCACCCTGGCTGTAAGATGAGGAAAGAGCAGCGTTTTGCCATGGAGAATCATCACTCCTTTGGCATCAACACTTTTGCTTAGATGGCTTTAGGTCTTTGATTTAATAGCATACAGTTCATGGTGCGAGTCTCGTGTTTTTGTTTACTCCTGGCTGAAATCAGCATTGAGTCACTTCCAAAATTGTTTACTTTGACGTTGTCAATAGAAACTAAAGGTCAAATAATCAGAACAGAATCTGTGGATATAATTTAGTATCTGTTTGTATTTTTGCTGAGAAGTATTAATAAAAATATTTGTTTAGCCAAGGAAGCTCCACAGAAAAAAACAAAGATGTTCATGGAGTTGGAAACTGGAGAAAAATAAGCCAAGCCTCCCCCTAACAGAAACCACACGGCAGACATTTTCAACCCATTCTAAAGATTCTTGTGTCCACTTTGTTAATGGAGAAGCACAGGTCAGTTGGAGGAAAGCCTGTAGGACGTGCCTGCTTTGCTGTCACCACATTTTCCCATCCAGCATCACAGTAAATGAGCACCTCTTGGAGTGGCTGGCTCTAAGTATCTCAGCTATCTAGGTATGCAAGAAAAAGATGAACTAAAAGACGAAATGAACACATTTCTATGCTGTTAAAGCACAGAGTTGAGCTTAGGATGTTTTACTATCTTTCCCCACTGGATCTGTACCTCACCAGTGAGGTTCTCCTGAGTGTAAGATCAATACTTAAAGCCCACTCATCTCCTCAAAGTGAAGAGCCAAGATTATAATTGAGTCATTCGTGTCTGCCATGAGCAAAAAAGTCTAAAATAAGGACCAGTGCAGAACTGGAATGAAACTTAAATCACAATGGTAAAAAAAAAAAAAAAACGAGAGTGGTAAGATCTCATTTTCAAGTCATCCACTCTGAACGTCCGTGGGTTTAAAGGGGGATAAGCTGCAACATACTTCAATAGCATTACCCGACTTCCGATTTGTTAGCACGTGGCTATGAGTAATTTTGAAACCCTCACCCCTGAAGTAGAGCCAAATTGCAGCAAGTGAATCTCCCAAGAGACTGAGACCCTCTTCTGCTGGCAAAATACACTGCAAATATATTGCAAAACTGCATGCATTTCTTTGCTTATTCAGCAGTTCACTGCAAGAGGCTTTTATCTTGTCAGTGTTGCTTACTGACTCGGTTCATGAATTATGGGGTGTGAGATACCCTGTAGTCTTTTTTTCTTTTTCTTTTTCTTTTTTCACAAGGAAACCTAATAACACAAGTTCTCTGAAACAGAACGCTTTTTCATACTTCTACACAAGTTTTTTTCCATCCTCTAGTCTCTGAACTCTGGGCTTTATCACAAAGTGTTTAGCACGAATCAGGATATAAAGCAGAAATGCACAATGCCTTGATCATTATATCCATCTTCACAAGGAATTGTCTCTTCGATTTCCTGCGTCAGAAGAACACAAAAATGGCTGTATTGGCTCAAATCCACTAAACCCAGGACACTGTCTTGAACTGCAGCCAAAAACATGGGGAAGGGCATAAGAACAAGGAAAGCACCCAGGGAAATTTCAGCCGGGTGTTCTTACAGCTTCTGAGACTTGGCTCTTCAGGGACTTTATGAAATTTGTTGTTTGGGTGACCAATCAGCAACTCCTGGGCTTTCCCTGGAAGCGTGAAGGCAGTTGGCACTATACATGTTGGGCTCCGGCATGACAGTGAGGTGGTCCTGAAGTGCTGCAGGACCCACCACAAGGGATGGGGAGGTGCTGGAGGCCACTAGGAGGGGTTGGGAGCAGCCCCCGTTCTTGGCCTGGACAGGGAAGGATGGAGAGGATAAATAGGGCCATACCTGTTTGTATGAGCATCACTAAGAATTATTCCACCACAGTAGCAGTTGGAAACCTAGGAGTGGTAAGGAGGATTAGGACACTTCCAGCAGTCTTTCTAACATTGCTTAAGTCCTGAGGAATGAGCAAGGAGCTCCTGAAGTCTGCAATGGCAAGGAAAAAAATTGGGCTGCCTTTCCATAGAGGCAGTAAGCCAGAATTTTGTCCTAGTTTGTGAGCTAAAATGCAAATACAACGGATGTCCTTAATTGTGTAGGATTCCTTCTGTTTGACATCAGGGGTAGTTCAGTTTCCATTCCTCAGATGGCCACAAACCTGTTAGGACCAGATAATGGAGGCAATACCAGTCCAGAGAGGGTAGGCAGTGTTTTATATGGAGTACTTCCTTGTATCTAGTACTGGACAGCAATACATTTTGTAGTAGAGTACTTGGTTTTAACCACTCCATTATTATGCTTTTTGGAAGCATGCCTGGGAATACAGTGAACTTCAGCAAATGGAAACTGAAATCCTAGCACTTTTTCATTTATTAGCCACCACTTCATGATTAACAGAAGACATTTTTACAAAGAGACTTTCTGAAACCCCAAGAAAAAATAAATGCAGCGTGAGAATGGTCATTCAGCTTTAGCCACGCTCAACATCTCTGCGGTCCCAGGGCTGGCTGAGGCCCCCAGAAGTTCCTGTAGGGATTCCACCCATGAGTGCCAGCCCAGCAAACCCCATTCCCTGTGCAGGGCTCCATCTATTTTGTGATGTCCACCTTCCCTAGCCATAGAGTCCTGCTCCTAGCCCCACATATCCTGCCACGGGTGCTTGTACAGCTGGGGAAAAGGATTCAGCCGGGCTGTGCGCACTTCTAAGGGCCATTGCAGGAATTTCTTAATTAACCTTACACCTCACTTAAAAAATGTAAAACAGTGTGGAAGTGCCAGGGCCAATCGAGGGACAGCTGGTTTGCATGAGATATTGGTTTGGTTTTTTTTTTTTCATGCAGGAACATATGGACTGCATTAGCGTTTGGGTATGAGGCAAGAAGAGGCTAAACATTTCTTGCTGTCACCTCCTCCTGCCAGTGCCAACACTGATGATCTTTTCTGTGGGGCTGCTGGCTTGGATGGCACTAGGCACAGGTTTAATTGGGCAATTTGGAAACTCATGCCTGCTGGTGCACCTCATGGACTCAATTCTTTCACGCTCCTGCTGCAGTGGGATCATCCATCTGGGAGCTGCTGGCTTTCCTGGGAATTTGGCCACAGAGATGCACTGGAAGGCAACTGAAAAGCGGGATGCAGCAGGACCTGACTTGTCTGCAAGCTACAGACTGGACTTCAGGACACTTCAATGAATATATTTTTTTAAATACTACCACGTATTCTGGTGCTTACGTTGTTTATAGGTGATTTTTTAAGTCAATGATAAGAACAAACTCCCTTATAGGATGATTTAGAAAAAAGAAAACATGGTCTGAAACATTGTCCTAAGTAAATAAAAGTTACATAAATGCAAAATAATAGAATAATAGAATATAATAATAATAGAATATGATAGTGTTAGAAAAGTTGGATTTTTCTGTCCAGGAATTCCTGTAGATGTGGAATGAGTTGTGTGACAAGAGCTTACTGTCATACTTACCTTCCTATCAGGTCTTCAGTGGAAGACAGACAGTGCTTTGCCCACTTGCTCACCTTCTACATATCAACACAATCCAACATGGCGATAGCCCATCTCAAGGTTTAAAAACTTCACACAGAGACCAACACTAGACATAATAAACTTTCTCATTTTAGAATTTATTTAATTGATGTTTAAAAATGAAAAACAAAATGTATCCTTTCTATTTGCCACTGGATATTTGAAGCTGCAGGCTAGAGCTGGCGCAATTCTCCTGCTGCAGGCAGGAAGAAAGATTCTGTGAGCAGGGTCCAATTCCATGACCTTATCAAAGAACAAAGGATTTGGCTTATAAGTTGAAATTAAAAAGGGAGATGTTTCCAAGATGTCAGAAGGTTTAAAGAATCAACAGGAATGCATTGTTCTTATACCTTGTTAATTCACGTCTTCTACTCTTTAAATTAAAAGTGTATTTAAAAAGAAAAGCAAGTGCGTTGAAGAACAGAGGAATTTTTTCCACCCTGTATACAAATAGACATAGAGGATGTTCCTTTTGCAGTGATCAGATATCTACATCGCCTTGGGAATTCCATCACTCATGAGAAATGGAAACAGTGGCAGCCCTCAGAAACGAGGACAAAACCCTCTCCAAAGTCAAAACCAGAAACGCCAACCAGATCGAAAACCATGAAGGCAATAATATATTCACTCCCAGCCTTTGGTACCCACCAATCAGGGAGAGCTTTTGGCAGTAAAATAATGGCCTGTGGTGAGACTCCACAGCAAGCCCTGCAGACACTGCACCAAAGAGAACTGTACCAAGGGAAGTTTTGAGGTGATCTCCAAGGCGCAGCCGCACCAGAAGTCACCAGAGCAGTGTTTCTACCTCCAACACACATCTGTTTGTTTTCTGTTCTTTCAGTAAGATTTTCTGTACAGCATGAAAACAGAATTGGATCCACAATATTTAAATATCAACAGCGGGAGTTCAGTCTCTACCTCCATACAAATAAACAATTTTTAATGTTTTTTTTTGATGTCAAGAATCCCCCTGGCGTGTAGATGTTTCTTCCAGGGCAGCCCTGGAAAAGGTAGTCATTTAAAAATTTATATTTTTGCTTCTATCATGTTATTGTTCTGCCACTGCATTCTCACATTCATTGGCTGAAGGCTCTGCATCATACCTCAGGTTGCCAGCAGGGCTTTGCATATTGTGGTTTATTTGGTTCCTGTTCTAACAAGGCTGAAAACTCCCTGGTAGCTGCCTGTTTTGCTATATGGAAACTGTTAAAGATCATCAACATTGAGGTCATGACGTAGGTATCTTTGAGAACTATCTTGTATGATCGAGATAGGTTGGTGTTAAAATCAGGGCTTGCTAGATCAGCAAGCTGTGACCTTGCTTCCAAGGTCAGCAGGTCACAGAAAGGAATCATGTATATCACATGACACTATACAGAGTACTGCTCTATTTAGGCAAGAAAATTGACTATGTAAAACTAAAACAATGAGTAATGGAAACTAAGTTTGAGATTGTTGTGTGTATTCTCACACTAATGATTGGCATACTAATGATTGGTGAGAATGAAGAAGTTCTTTCCATCGTCTGCTATGCTATTGAGGGTTTACACTATCAGTTAAGAACACACCCTCAAGTCGGCAGAAAGAAGCTGTAAACAGGATAATACTCAACATTTCACCATATAAGTAGTGTGAAAAAAAGTCTTCAAAGGGCATCCATTTCAGGAACACTGAAATGTGCAAATGGACCGCTTCTAACAAGAAAGGTCACAGGATGGTCCTGTAGACAAAACTAGGCCATTCACCTGTACACCAGACAGCTGAGGGAGTTCAGCATTAGTAAAGCAGCCAGCAGAGCAGATATTGATGTTGACAACACATTTCTGGTTGCTTATTCTTCTACCAAAGTCACTTTCAATAAAACACTGAGCCTTCTTTCTCTTATCGAAGTTCCGAATGCCTCGTATGGTCAAGAAACTGAGATTCTTCATAACCATAGACACTGCATAAAATTTCTGCTTGCTATAACTCTGTCCAGATGCTAGTATTCTGCTTACCCATAGAAATCAGGCGCTCTCCTCTTTCCAGCCTCTCTAAGAAATTCAACACTTTGACTTACAATCTTAAAAATAAATAAATAAATAAATGGAAAGAATACATGCAGCTCATAGTATCTTATATGTCCTAAATCTAGACAAACAGAAGCAGAGCTTTGATACTGAAATCAATAAAGGTCTACTAATGTTGCTGGAGTGTTATTTTATCTTGAGTAATTTCAAGATTTTTCTGCTCCTCATTCTCTGAGCAAACAATAGACACTGCATTTAGTCCATACAACAGTTGTCTACTATGGGAGAAGCCCTAAAAGTGGAACAAGTGAAGACAGAAATAAGGGTCAAAGACAAATAAATCTTTCTTCAGATTTCAGATATGAAATTCCTGCAAGAGCTAAAGCTACAAGAGGTAGTGGATTTTAGCAAATGGGGTGACCACAAGTAGTCTGAACATACATTTTTGAAAGTATATATTCCCATCTGCACTTCTTCATTGATGTAACAAAGTAATGATCCCATCCTACACAAAGAAAAAGGCTCCCAAGGTTTAGCTCTTACAGATAGCTTGTATTCTTTTAGAAAATCTCCAGCATCCAGCCATTTCCTGCAACTGAGAGCTAACTTCAAGTTTGACATCACAACTACATTGGAGAAGAGCTCCAGACAAAATCCCACATCCCCAGGTTCACATGTGTGATTGAACAAGGGAATTGCCTGATTTATTATGGTTACCGAACCTATATGATAAATGTCCATCCTGATGATAGACAGGAGGGCTTATCTGGTCTTCCCTTGAGTTCAGTGACAGTTGACTGTGGCTATATAGACTACAGGAAGGTAGGATGTTCCAGTCTTCATGCCCCAAACACCAAACACACATGGAAAGGAAGAGAAGGATGGATCCCTACTGGGAAAAGACAGTAGGAAGACGAGAGGACAAGATGATATGCAGAGGTCCCATCCAACCTCAAGATTTTCTGTGAAATTTTCTCATTTTTTCTCAACTGTCAATGTCTTCTTGTTTCTTTCTCAAGTTGAGCATCTCCTTCCCACTAACCCCTCCACCAAATGTTCTACAAGTTGGATATTTGGCAGGACAAACATGCAGTAAATGTGTTAACCAGGGAATAAGAATCTGATTCATGCAAAGAGAATCAAACCTCAGCTGGCTCATTTCTGTCATGGAAAGCAAGTGGCTCAAAGAGACCCAAAGTCTGTTTCTCTCTTGAACATTGACTCAGGCTCTTATACAAGGTACATATTCACCAGGGAACTCTCTGGGACTAAATCTATAGTATAACAAAAGCAACTGCCTGAACTGATAACGTGTGTACATTGCTTCTAGAAAAAGAGAAGTCAATGACCTCTTGGTTGAAGCACAATTCATCATCTCCTCTGTTCTTTACAAGAAAAATTGTGAACTACAAACACACTGAGCATGGAGTGGAAACAAAAACACAGCCCCAAGGGTTCATACCAGTGTCACTGTCCTGAAGGCATCTTTTGACACCATGAATTCCTAAGCAAGAACAGGCCCTAAAAGAACCTTTTTTGTCAACTTTCTTGGGTGTTTGGGCTGTGTCGAGTGTTTTTTTTTTTAACTGCTTGGGCAGCAAAGAATTAGGAAGAGTTAGGAATATGGCTGCAGGTCAGCCAATTGTGTGTATTTGACTCCTTCAAAACCAGCTTATGACTTGAGAAGCAAAATGGGTGAACACCAGGGAGCCACAAAGAAAGGAGAGCAGTCACAAGATGATCAGAGATAAGTGAAGCATCTATAAGTATATGCTTAAGCAAGCTAAAGGGAAAATAGAGAGAAAAACTCAGAATAGAAACAGGAGACTTCATGTCCAGCAGCAATCAATTGCAACTCATGAAGTGCAGCAGCTAGCACTGCATCTGTTAGGCGGGGCAAGGGATGTGATCAAAAGGGATTTCTGAGAACCACAATTGAGAAAACAAGTGAGAAAGTTTCAAAATACAGTGTCTTTCTCCGCAATACATTTGGGTGAAACACCACCTAGACTGGCAGAAACCACAATTATCTGGAAGTACTTGAAATCTTACTTGTGATAAACGGTAAATTAGAGAGAACGCTGAGCTTCTGTGCAGCTAACCTCACTGAGCATGACTGGCAAACAGCAAAGCACAACTGAGATACCACCCTGAGCGCTGATCACTGGAGGTGCACCGGTCCTTGCTGAAGTGGCACAGAGAGATTTGCATGACTATAACCAGAAACAACCCAGTGCATGAGGTGAAAACCCTGCAAACAGCAACTGGGGAGCACCAGCTCTGTTGATGGTATGGGGAATTCTCCTTTGCTTCCAAGAAAAAACAAGCAATCAAAAGCACATTTCTTGGGTAGCTCCTCTTGGATGTCCTTTTGATGTCTTTTGCTGCCCGGAGTTAAGAAGGGGTAGCAGGGGGTAGCACAATGAAATGAGTATCTTTGCATTAGATGAGCCCTTTATTGACCCTGTGGAGCAGAAATAGAGATGGCAGAAAGGAATTTTTTTAATTCTCTCTGCTATTGTGAGTACTATCAGCAGGTGCTATGGTGGATCTGGATTTCCAGACTTCTTTGCCTCTAATACTACAGGCCTGAAATGCAATTCCCTTGCTCAAACTTTGCTGTATGCAGTGATAAGCTAAGTTAAATTGCATTTTAATTTTTATATTACAGCACAGTTCTTTGAAACAAAGCAGGAGAAATGCCCTTAGGTTTCAGAAAAACAGTATCACTGACACAGAGATCTCTTTGCAGAGCTTTTCTCAACGATAGAGTGTTTTTCAAGATTCTGATTTTCTATAGTTTCTATAGTCTTTTATATCTGCATCATTCATACCTAAGGTCTTCCCTATTTTTCTCAGGTATTACATATGTTCATTCTTAGGTGTGCTTGCAATGAGAAACCTGGCTTCTAAAGGGAACTTGGAGAATTACACCTGCGCACTCTGTCACTGTCTGGATATTCTGTATGAACTACAAAAGAGAGCTTCCTTTCTATGTTCTATACACAGGGAAGAACTGTGCACACCAGAGGGCTAAGGAGTGTTAGGATAGGGACATATGCTTTGCCTCTTGACCTAGGCTAACTTCTTCCCAGCCACTCAAAAATGACATGCACAGGTATTCAGGAAACATGCTCAAAAAAAACCCACACATGCCATGGTTCGCAAACAACACAATCTCTTATTGTGGTGTCCTATGGCTTCATGCAAAAGTCACGATGCTGTGGAAATCCATAGGAAAACAAGTTTATGATGGGCTGTGCCAGAAAAGTGGGATGCCAGGTTGGCAAGCTGGAAGAAGTTCACCACCAAAATTCACAGCCCATGCAATCCTCCCCAGTAGACGAGTGTTTCCTCTATTAGTACTGCTTAAATTCAAGGCAAGGGGGTGTTTTCATTCCCTATAAAGAGTCACTGCCTTGGAAGCAAACAGATGTTGTGTGGTCTTTATTCCAGGCATTCCAAACCACGAGCTGCAAAACTGTTATTGCAGATGTAGCTTACATTTGGCACAGATCCCTAATGCAGGTATGCCACCAACTCATCAACACCATCAACATTCTCAAGCATCGGTAGTACCCTGTTGATAGGCATTTTTGGATCAGAGTTTAATTCTAGAAGTGAAATAGGGGTTGGAAAAAGCTAGTGCAGAAGAGGAGTTTGACCACACTGCCAAGCTACTGAACGCCTTGCATGTGGATTCATTTGTCAAGATGTGGTTGCCAATAGAAGCATGTGGATTCAGACCTTACTATCAGACTCCAAACTTCCAAACATTTGATAACACAGACATTTGAAAGGAAGTATTTGTGATTTGCTTCTTCCTCCCATTCCTTTGCTTTTTTTCAAAAACAAGAATTCAGTAAATAAACAAGCTGGTATCTCTGAGAACTATCACTCGCCACTAAAAAAAAAAGGGTTGATGGATGTGGAAGCAACCAGTGCTCCTGCACTGTATGTGCGGGACACAGGGGGAAAGGCTCAGAGAATGGGGCAGGGTGAGGGAATATTCAACACAAATTGTGGCAGAAAACTATGATGGCTGTCTCTGAGCTTTGCCCCGATTTTGCCAGGTGGTGTGCAGCGGTGCTGTGCTGGGCGATGTCTGCTGTACGTCGTGTACAGGGCTGTCAGCTGCAATAATCAGACATAGTGTACTCAAGCAAACCTTCTGAATAACTGCCAAGCAGGATTTATTCCAAACTCCTTGTGCACCACTTGTAACCCTTCAATACACATCGCCGTGAGGAAAAGCAACTCCCTCCCTCGGAATCAAAAAATGGAAATAAGTAACACGTTTTCATCCTACAAAGGAAACATGATACTCGGAACATGGGCTGTTGTTACCAGCTTCTTCCCAAGAGTTTGCATGGTGTGCCTTGCCCAGTTTCAAGATGAAACCAGCACAGCAGTCCTGCACCAGCAGCTCTCAAGGCAGAGTAGACAGCTTTGTGGGTTAGCAAGCTCTGAGGAAAAAGCAGAGTCCTCAAAGGACTGAAAGAGCAGGCCTACTACAAGGAGACCTGGGCTATGCTTAGGTGCTGCTGTGCCCAGCTGCTCCCATGGCTGTGCAAGCTAGGAGCCTGGGCCATGTCCTGCTACAGGAGTGACCTTTGCAAACAGAAGTGTGGCCGTGAGTCCAGCAGCAAAAAAAGGAATAGGTCTGGCAGGGGATATTTTCCCTTTCCTTCGCTCGCTCTCTGTCCTGCAGCTTTTGTGTTTTATTTTGTTTTGTTTTGTTTTGAAGATCAGTTCCAGAGCACAACACAGAGGAATTCTCCCTCTGTTTAAAAGCCACCTCCAGCCCCACTTTGAGTTTGGAAAGTCAAAATCTGCCAGGGGAAGTGAGAGAAGTTCCTTGAAGTTGCTTTCTGTGAAAGGTTTGGGACTTCAAAGTTACATACCAGGGACTCATAGCACATTTTATACTTATTTTGTTATAATATATCCATAACAAACCATTCAGGAGGACTTTTCAGGCCACATCAGCAGTGTGCTGGGAGACCTAGGAGCTGTGCATGCAGGCGCTGCTTGGGCAGTGAGCATGGGGCTTGCCAAATCTCACTGGAAAGTATTGTGGCCATGAAGCACCGATTTTGCACCAATGTTCTAAGTCCCTCAGTCATTCCATTGGGAGCAGCTATAAATTGTAACTCTTTTGGCAGAAAATACTCAAACCAGAAGCTCTAGCCAACAGTCCATAGAGATCATGCAGTTGGCATGCCTGTGGAATAGGGGTTGGAGTTTGGCGATCCTTGAGGTCCCTTCCAACCCAAGCCATTCTGTGATTCGATGATTCTGTGATTACAGTGCTTCTCTGCAATGTCAGCTGGAAAGAAGGGGTCTTTCCTGCCTTCAGTTTAGGAGGAGGTTTTTTTTTTTTGCTTCTATGCTTGTGTGTGGATCTTGCGTCATTAAATATAGAGTTGTAGATTTATCAGCTGCTTTGTTCTGTGCAAATAATTCACTCTGTTTGCACCTCTTCCTGCAGTTAAACTTATGTGCTCTGGTCTGTCATGCCAGCATGGTCTAATTCCACAGATCACAAAAATAATATTCCAAGTCTAATCCCAAAGAAAGGATTACTGGCGATCAAATCCATTATTTCACAATAAATCCCTTTTACATCCATTTTTTTTTTTTTAAATCAGTGATCAAAGCAAGTGGACTTCAGTTCTAAAAGCACTGCTGCCACACAACAAAGGAGATCCTTGCCCTTGTGTAGGTCTCAACATTTACTTTCATTTTTTTGCACAGTATTGAAGGAGATTTATTTTCTCCCTCTTGCCAAAAACAAAGTTTAGTCCAGATACTCAGCTGCAGCTGAGAGCTCTGGGAGAGAAAGAGCTGCCACTCGTTTTGCAGTTTCCTAATCCGTAGGGCTGTTTCTATCTTTCTTAATTGTCTGCAGCCCCACCTCCACTGTTCCTACACTCAGGAGTCTGAACCAAACAGCCAAACTCCTTTTCAGCAAAGGGCAATTCAGAGACCACTCTAGGATTTTTGTTTCTAAACATGAGGCTGGATCCTGCTCACCCATTCCAATTTCATTGCTATTTCCATTGCTTACTGTATAAAGCTGAGCTCACAATGCTAGAGACTTTCATGTTTCCTTTGCCTGGGGCTGGGACAGTGCCGATCCAATTCCTCACATGTGTGGGCAGGTTGGAGAGTTACTACAACAGGGACAGGGCCATCATCTGCAGTCTTGGACCCAATGGCCTTGCTAGAGGGAGTGATAAGATGGGAAGGTCCCAGAACATGGGAATTTGAGTTCTCTTGCGCACGGGACAGCCACTACCTCATGTATTGCGACTTCTGGAAGGCAGACAAGGCACCAGCCTTGACAATGTGCTACATATAAATAGTACAAGCCTATCTGGGTAAAACAGATTGCTTGTCATCATTACTGTGAAGTCATGCTCTTTATGGTTCCTCCGCTAACCAGACCGTATTTTTAGTCCTAATCTCAATCTGCTTGAATTAGCTCTGCTAAAATGAACAGAATGATACAGGTCAGATCAATTATTAAGAAAAATTCAATTATGATAGTGCCATATGCAGGACTATAAAAAGAACGCAGCTGTACATATGGCTGGTGAAAGCAACAGCAGTTAGTGGCACGAATGTCCACGACATTGTGATGTCCTTTAGTCCTTCATTGCTTTCCACGTTGGCTATGCTGAGAGGAGACAAAGTGTCTACATTTGTCCTTTTCAGAAGATTCACCACCTCACAAACATCCCACCTCAGCCCAAATCCCTGACCCCCCCCCCAAAAAAAACCAACAAAAAACACGAGTCATCCCTTGGAGGCTGCACGAAGCACTGAGAGCTCCTTTTAGGAGGTGGAGTTGATCTTGCTTATTTCACAAGATTCAAAAAAAAAAAAAAAAAAAAAAGTAGTCCAAAATTCTTTAAAGAAAAGAATGGTTTAGTTTCCCTGCAGAAGCTTGTAACTACAAGGCTCTAATTCTTTATACCTGAGTAGTCTCTTAATGGGAGGGCAATGTGCATAGGCTGTCAGATGTGTAGGTTGAGCCAAAAGGGCACCGGTATCTACAGGGATGGGATTTGAACATCTGAGAACATAAGCTCAGAGAAACACTGTATGGACTGGGGGTGAGCCCTTTATCCCAGGACCAGGGGTGAATTTCTCCTCATCTCAGATGCAGCACTGAAACAAAGCACATTATGAAAAGCCCTGAACCAAAAAAAAAAAAAAAAAAAAAAAAAAAAACAACCCACCACCACAACAACAAAATAGAGAACTTTCTGCTCACAGGAACAAAGACATCCCAGGCATCCCAGAAGAAACTGGGAAGAGAAGGAAGTTCTTGCTGTGCTCTGGAAAGAGCAGATCTGGCCAAGATCATGCAGCCAGCCCCCTGGCTACCTTTGTGTTGTGATCACCTGCAGATCTCAAAAGTGCTTCTAGACAGAAACACTGCTTCCCAACTTTCCTATAATGAAAAAATAAGCAATCAGCATTACCAAATGAAGAAAAATCTTCTGAGACATTCCCATCGGCTCAACGTACACACAAAACTGCAGTGTGCAAAAATACACCCAAAGGATGCTCTTCCACTACAAACAGCACTGGCATGCTCCTGCACAGGCTTCCAGATGATCCATCTTTCTAGCCTTTCCTTTCTTTTAAGCTATAGCCTGAGACACAACAGGACCATATCACTGCTTTATTTAGAGCACAGAAAATAAAAAGGAACTATTTTTCTAAAAATAAAAATCAGTTTTCTCAGATTTCCTTTTTATTTGTCTTCCTCACACACACAAACACACACTTTTTAAAGAGCACAGCTCTGCTGAGGTTTAAAGAACCTCTTGGTGGTTGATAGCTCCTGTGTTGCAGTCCCTAATTCACAGATTATTTTTTTTTCAAGTCTAAATTATGCACTCCATGCTGGACAGCTTCAACTGCACCAGAATGGGATAGTTTTTCAGCCCATACACTGTCAATCTGTTTCTTAAGCAGCTTTCAATGTTTTCAAAAAGGAGCCATTAAAATGATATCACACTCCATTTCAGCAAACAAAAATACTTCTTTGTTGGGGTCTACTATGAAACCAATTGACTACAGAAGGAAAATCTTACATTTTGATAACTACAAAATGCTTAAATGTGACAGGCTTACCAGAGAGGCTGTGGAGCCTCCTTCCAACAGGATCTGGATGCTGTTTTGTGCAACGTCCGCCATGGATCCTGCTTTAGCAGGGGCTGAAATTCAATGATCCCCAGAGGTCCCTTCCAAGTCCTACAGTTCTGTGATCTTGTAATATTAGAACAAGTCATAATATGACAGAAAATCAAGGAAAAAAACCTAGCCATGCGTATCCAGAGGTTTCAGGGCTGTAAACAGAGCAAGTTGTTTTCCCCAGCTCCATGTTCTGAATGACCAAAAGAGCACTTGGTGCTTCTGAAGGCTTTGTACAAAATGGGCCTTTGTCTCCACTGATAACACCACACTTCATCATAAGCTGATATAGAGCAGTAGAACCCAACATTACTAAACTTGTGCAGTCCAACAATGCAAGACCTACTCGTTAAATCTGCCTAGAACATGCACTGCTAAATTACAGCTGTGCTGTCTCACCCATGCCCAGCCTCAGACGGATTACTTGAGTGTGTTTTCCTAGCTCTAATCAGAAGAGGAAGAAGAAAGGCATGAACCTCACTTTGATAGTGGTTATTTCCAATGTGGTCTCTGGGTCCTACAGGAAAAAATGACCAAGGAAAGAGGGGGTAATAAAGAAGAGCACTATGAGGTAGAAATCAGAACATTTTACTATTTCTCTATTCTTCCTTCAAATATTTGCTTCTCCCACAGAATCATCTGCAGAATGGAGGGATGGATCTATCAAAGATGATCAGGATCTGGATGGGCATCTCCCAGCCATGCCACAAATCATGGCCATAGCTCCAGTGTAGTATGCTGATGTGCTGGGGCTCCAAGGCACATCTCCTCCCAAAAACATACACAGCTTAAGCAGAGACCTGGGAAGACCTACAAAAAGCTGTTGGTTTAGGAAGCTTTCTCACATGCAATCATCTCTCATGCTTGGATTTCCTTGAGAGATCACTGCTGGAAGATGCTCTGATGAGCAACGCGAGTCAATCAGAAATACAAAGCCACTCAGTCTCAACAAAATGCTTGGTTGTGAGTCAAACAATACAAGTTTTGAAAATTATTTCAGACTAAATTCTTCCTTGGGACATGGCCTCCAAGGGTGAAAGCCTGGCCCCACTGAGGCCAAGAGCAAAATTCCTGCAGACCTCAGCAGGACCTGGCTCCCACCCAAAGCAAACTTTCAACTCCCAGCCAAACTCTTCAGCTGTAGACCTTCATTTCTATTATTTTTCTAGCCTTTTTGTCTCGCAAAAGGGATCCTTCTGCACTGGCCATCCAACAGCCAATAACAAGATGGAAGAAATATAATTTGCTGTTGAAAAATGTCAATAAGTTATTTTTTTCAATTAGAAACAATATGCCCATAACATGGTCTCCAAGTGTGTCAGTGGCAATCTGGTCAGTAGATGAGTCCTGCATAGCTCAAACCCTTCAGGGACTGGGATTATGCTCTTTGTTATTTCACCTTACTCCATAGGATTCTGCATCTGAAACAGGGGCCTTCCAGGAACTTTGTAAAAGCAATTAGAAATACATGTATTTTGATTTTAGCCTTGTTGACTTTCCTCCTGCCATTATTGTTTGTCATTCCCAGTAGACTGAAGGCATTTTGCCTCATGGGGAACTGTAACAATGATTTTAAAGCACTCCAATTTTACATTTGGAACAACATTAACAAGTAGAACATGAACTGTCAGTTTCACAAGTTTTTAAACTTCTGATTATTTGTATTAAAGCTTGCACTCCTGAAACCATCAATAGTTACATCAGTCTCAATCCTCCTTGATGTCAGAAGAAAATGTCTAGGACATGCCTACAGGGTATGGATCAAAACACTGACCCGAAGCATGCCGGCAAAACCAGAAAACAAATAGACCATGTTCTTTGAGGTCACCAATGGTCTGACTGTGTCATCACAAGCTGGCAGTGCTTCTTTTGTTAAAATGTCAAGAAATTGTGCCACAAGATTTACCTACTGTACAGCCACAGGAATATAGTCTAGACCAGACCTGAGTTCAGATCTCAGCTCTCTACCGATACCCAGACATTTTCACCATATGCTTGTAATTATGAAATCATTCTCATCAGCAAGAAACACAATACACTTTAAAGGAAAGAAAATAAACTGGGCCTTAATTTTACCTTCATCTACTCCCCACACACTCTGACATTTTTTTTGCAACTGGAACAGAGACTCGCCCTTCTCATTTCTATATGCCAAATTGGTTTGCTGCCACATTATTAGAGCCCGCAAATCTCTGGCTTCATCCAGGAAAGGAAGTCAGGCTCCAGCAAAAGCAAGCTGCATTGAACTTGCTCAAACATGCATATTTCAAGCACAGTCTTCTCCCACAGCCCAAAGGACATTGCGACACCATCCAGATAAAATTTTAGTGCAACATGCCAAAGCAGTTGCTTACGTTAAAGTTTGGTCCAAGCCACTAAAAGTAGATGTGAATGTAGATCTCGAGAAATGCACGGCTATTTTACCCTCAGGGTTTTCCAAAGCTTTTGCCCTTGGACACAGGAACTTTCAGCTTTCACGTCATGGGACTGCCCATTGCCATTGACCTCAGGTCAAATGATTCCACTAGCATTGGCTCCAGCTTTTTTCTCTTCTGATGCATCACAAATATGGTTACAACTCTGCTTACAGTGACAAGCAGTAAGGGCTGAAAATTGTAGTGATACCAAATGTGCATTATTTTGACACATCTTGAGTCCATTCAACCTTCCTAATTGCAGCACGGAAGGAGAATGGGCAAGCTGCATCGCTGAAACAAGCTGAAAGTACCTCTGATAACTATAAGAACCACAGCTGTTTCTTTTGAAGCCCTTCTAGTTCTCCAAAAGAGATACAAGCAACAGAGGACAGGGCAAGCTTGAAAGTAAGGCTACGATAGACCCAAACACATTCCTGTAGAAGCAGCTGCAGGATGGCCCAGATGCATGAACTTAATTCTGATTCAAATGTGCTTTCAGAGCAATTTGGCACATTAGAAAGTATTTGGTTGTGTTCACACATACACTGGGAAATTTCTAGTTTGCCAGATACACTGGTCATCTTCTATTGCTTTCAGGCAGCTTCCCTCATCTGGCTTTCACAATTTAACAGAATTCCTGAGAATATTTTGCTGTAAAACTAAGCTTTGCCAGAGGGAGAACTTCACATACAAATGACTTCTGCATCACCCTTGAAGAACCAGTCCACAGAGATACGTAAAATCTTCTATCTGTTCACCTCAGATCAACCTCTTGTAAGAAATTTTAAGTACTGCAGTCATCTGTGAGTCATTCATGGCATCTATACCACACATGTAGCCACCTGAAGTGAGCACCACAGCCAAGCTTCACGTTCTGGAAGAACATGCTGTTCCCTCTGCCACATGTCTTAATCCACTGGTGGCTGCCATAAAGGCCCTTCCTCCTGCTATGGTCACAAAGAGAAAAGGACGGAAGACATTTTGTATATATAGTTACGTTCACAGTACGTGTACACACATAGTTGAAAACAAGTGAACGTGCCAAATAAAAGGGGAGTTTTTGTAGAGCTGATTATCTCGAAGTTGATGGATCAAAGTCCAACTTCTAACACCTGCCCTACCACATTCTGACCAAATTCTGACAATTCCTGTTCTTCACCCAAAAAGGAAAACAGGCAGCTCCCACTGCTTTCTAAGCAGTGCGCTTTCCCCTGTAGCAGAGACCCTTTGTGTTTTTGACAACCTTCTCAATCTAGGGGCATGTGAGGAGTAGATGATGTCTGTGGTATTCCAAAACCCCAAAGCCCTGACGCACACTTGCCCTGGATCATGAAATGAGTTGCAAAGTGATGACGCTGTGAAAATGCTAGATAACATCAGCAAAAGCTGGGAGTTCTTTGAAGGAAGCAGTCATTTTCCCCTCCCAAAACAAGCTAATGTGTGAGAACGAGGAGAGCACGTCTTACTTATGCAACTCCCATGGTGAGCAGGTTGTAAATCTCCACTCTAAGCAGGACACCAGCTTATATGCAGGAATAAGGGCTCAGAGTACTTGAGCAGTTGGTACGTGGCCATGGACACACAAACTCTCACACCTTTACAAGTCCCCATATGCTTGTTTCCACCACAGTGGAAATAATAAAGACATTTTCTTTTCTCTTTCATATGCTTTTGAGGGTTCCTCTCAACAAAATGTTGTTCCTGGAAAAATAATAGGATTACAGTTTTCAAACCTTCAGCTTTTCATAAAAGCCTGTGGGAATAAACAGCAGCCTGAATCTCAAAGGCTGAGGATAGGACAAACATATTTAAATTCCTACTATAATTAATTCATCTCACGCACAGATTTTTCACTTCTATTTAGTGCCTGATCTGAGATACAACTCTCTCCTCCCTTCCCAGCCCAAAGTCTGCCTTCTTGAAGCTTGTGGTTGCATCTGGTTTATTGAGCTTGGCAAGGTAATGTGACCCAGTGGGTAAGACATTCCCTCTAAGGGATTGACATGCTATGAGAGCTCTGACCCCACACCATGGGCCAGAGAACAGGGGTTTCTCAGCCTTTTTCCCTGATGATCCTACCTCCAGTCGCTTATTTGCAAAGTATCATCAATCCCACCAGGCTTTGAATCTTGTCCTTGGGAAACCACTTGCAGCAAGTTGTTTTCTAGCTGGCCAGCTTGCTGTTCAGAGGGGTTTTTCTTTTTTCCCCAGGGATGCAGAAGGTTTAACCACCATCTCAGTCATTTGTTCTCACCCAACCCTGACCCAACCAGCAAAATACTGAGTGTAGCTTCACCCACTATTATGTGTTATTGATTCCATTTTTGAACCTTTGTAGTGTTTCGTGTTGTGGTATTTATCTATCATGTAGCTAGTGCAGCATTGCAACCTTAACACCTCTTCTAGGTCTAATGAGCTCTTGTTTCCATATATTTGGCCAGGAGAAATTTTGTTTCAGCAGCTGTTTTTGTGATTTCAGATAAAAGCCTGTGGGAATAAACAGCAGACTGAATCTCAAAGGCTGAGGGAAGGACAAACATTTAAATTCCTACTATAATTAATTAATCTTCAGTATCTTACATATACTAACAATGCTCAAGCTGTTCACTACGTAAAAAAAAATTATCTTGACCCATCATTAAAGTATTACAGTAAATTAAGGAACACCAATTTTCACAATTTTTCATTCTCAATGTAACGAGGTTTTCTAAGTGTGAAGCAATGGCAGCATGTGGTAGGTGCAAGCCTGCTCATTGCATTGCAGGGCTTTGGTACAGGAACATTGCTTGCTGAAAAGCACATCAGATCTCTTCTTTGAGGAAAGCTTTATCCGTACCACTATTAAACACAGAAGCCAGTAGAGGCCACATAACTCTCTCATCATTGCACACGTTTCAGCACCTGGCTAGATCACCCATCCCACCTCATGTCTTTGTACGTATTCTTTTGTTTGAGATTGCATTCAAGTGAAAAGCAAAGAAACACAGGCTATAGATAACACCTCAGACACAGATGTTTAATGGGGAAATAGCTTTGTTCTCATGCTGTACAACAGCTGTAATTGCCTCAGAATAGTTAGGTCCATAGCAGAGCCTCTGTACTCCCCCTGGATTAGAGAGGTCAGGTAGGAGGCCACGTGTTCTGTCTTGTAGCAGACACTGACAGCATCATTCAGATGCTCTCTCCGCCCCAAATAATTTATCATCAGTTATCCATATGAAGATGTGCTGATGCACCTCATGCTAACTCTGATGCTGGAGCAGTTGCTATTTTGCCTGGCAGCTCTCCATAGCTCCCATGCTAGGTTCATATGGGGCATTTCTTCTTTCTCTGCATCAGCAGGCAAATGACAACTTCCTCTTTTGCTTACTAATCCCACTCAGGCAGCCAACATCAGATTCCAGCCTGGGAACACTGAGATGCCCTAGTCCAACCTTCCCATCCACGGGAGTCCTTGGCCTCACTGAAGGGCCAAGAACAGCTTTGGAATTTGTCAGCCCAGCACTGAAGGGGCAAGCAAAGCCCACCTTGCTCACTGTCCCATGGCTGTGAGGTCTGTGCCACCTTGCTCCCTTCTCCACAGGCAGCCCAAAGGCTCAGCAGGGTGTTATGGCTCTGTGGCTCTTTTCCCACTTCAGAGAGAAGTGGGAGAAGAGCAGCTGTACCCTCTAGTGTACAGAGCTTGCACTAAAAATGCTCATTTGGTAGCTCAAAATTAGACTTTCCCCATTTCTGCACAATTACAAGTAATCGTTGCATTAAGGCAAGATGCTCAGACAAGACCCTTCACGTCCTGGTGTCTGAATATGCAATGCTTAGGGTTCTCCCTTGGTGCTTGGTTATGATATACTCCAACAAATCCAAAATAAGAAGCAGTCCAGCAGTGTGGTCATCATCTCCCAAGCCCCAGAAGCTGGGTCTGGCTGCATGGAGGACACTGTTTCTCTTTACCCAAGGCTTTCCAAAGGATCCAGATGACCACACTAGCAGAATACAAATGCATAACTTGACCCTACTGCAGATCCTGGGCTTGAGATATCACAGTATTATAAGAGTATGGAGCAGTGCTGGAAGCAGGGGAATGGAGGGCTGGATCCATGCTCCTGCCCTCTGCGGGGGCTCTGCATCCAAGATCAAAGCCAGCAGTGCCTTTACAGGATGTGATGTTCATCTCTGCTTTACTTGCACTTGAAACCCTAAATCTGAAATTATCAGTAAACAGCAAGATTATTTCCCCAGTATTAATTAAAGCATAGTGTCGGTCATATTTTTCTAACGTGACATCCAGTAAATGATCTTAACACTTGGCTATCGATCTGTGATACACAGGCAATGCCAGTCGCCCAAATGAAACAAGTGGATTCAAGAATCAGCAGGGAGGCAGATCTGGCTCCTATCTGAGGGGCCTGGCTGCCTGCCATTGCTTCACATTTCCACCCAGTGTACTTTGTTTGCCCCCCCACCCCAGAAAACAGCCACTTCCCACGCTACACGTGGCTGTTGTTCAGAGCGTTGATCACCTGTCAGAGGAAGAGAGCAAGTCTGTTTTACTCAGCTTAGGAATTAGCTATTGCTATGTATCTGCATGCACCACAGAGGCAGCAAAGCACAGTTTAGAAAAAAACTAGAAGCTGAAGTTACCACTGAACATTCGAGTTGCAAAAGTTTCAGTTATGCAAGCAGACATTTCCTGGGTGTGAGCATCTGACACATTGTAAATTAGGTGAAGGAAGTTAATAACTGAGCACAACGAGCACAGCTGGAAAGTAAGTGGATTTGAAACTTTCTAAATAAAATCAGTCATTCAGACCTCTGTATTTTGAGTCAGTCTGTGGAATCTCAGCTGAGCAGCTGTGCATAGATGCTTGCAACCATCTCTGGAAGACTTCTTTGTCTTGGTTACATGGGTATGTAGGTTCCCCGTATTTTGTTGAAATGTGTATTGCAGGGAGGATTTCCTTACACCCATTTCAAAATATCCTCAAAAAGAAAAACCCAACACTTTCAATTTCCTTGAAAAGAAGGCCAGGCTCCTGCCCTAGCTCCATGGGGCCCAGGGCCCAGTGTGATCCATTTGCAGATCTCTTTCTTGTGTTCCTCCCGAGGACCCAGGTGTGACCTCCCCAGTGTCATGCACAGAGAGTTATCCCCATCCCTGAGCTGCTGCTTACACTTTGACTCTGGATCAGCTCACCACTCCTTTCCATTCCCCGTGCCATTTCTCCATCCAATGTCACCCATATGGATTCCATACCTCGCAGGCTATCCAGATCATCATGACACGTTTATAAAGTTGCACCGGTGTCACCTCTGAAGACAAATTTTTGTAAGCTACTCAGACAGGTTTAGACCGTTGGCCTCCTGAAGATCAAACCCAGTCTGCACTTTTGGTGGCATAGTCAAATAACAGGACTGAGTCCCTCTTGACATTAGCAAGAAAGAGAATAATTATGCTTTCAGATCAGCGGTCAGTATGAATTTTATGCATAGTTTTCTTTATGTTTATTGCTCTTCACTCTTTTTTGTCCCCTGTCATAACTACGTTTGAAAGGCAAGCTCCTATTTCACCCAAATTTCCACTGTGATAAAATTTTTCAGAAGTCTGTTGAATCAAGCAGCAAGTCCTGCTGAGGTTTCAAGTGTCCCTCAATTTTGTCCCTGTTATCAAATCCAAAAAAGAAACCACAGATCTCCATAGCCAGAGTCACTCAAGAAAAACTGAAAACAAACCAAGTAACAGGAACTCAGCATCCAAAAATAACCGCACATCTGTCATTAGCGGTTTGGTTGCTCTTAGGGAATCACAGTTCAGCAAGGTCATAATCTGTTCCTGTGTGAAAACCATTTGATTTTCAAAGGAAGAACAGATTTTAGCAAGAATTCTAGATGTAAACCAAAGACTTAGGAGTTGAGAGTTGTGATGGTTTATTACCTGGGTACATTAAGCACTGCACTGGACAGCATGATGTTCCCCACAAATGGGACATCCCTATTGTGGGAACCATCCTTGGGTTCAGACTCAACTCACCTGGCCAATGGGCCCTAAGCGCTTCAAGGCATCTGCCCCTCTAGGGCTTCCCATTACATCATGTTATATTCTGCATTTTTTCTCAGAATACATACAGTTGTGCAAGGTTTGCACAGCTCAAAAATGCCTGCTCGGTGCCCATTTAAAGTCAGTGTAGCGGTTGGACCTTGGTCCCAACGTCTGTCGTTAGAAAGCTCAGTTCTGTTCCACTGTACACATTTTTGTGTGAATTACCCATAATGAGTGCTAATTTACAGCATCAGAAGCAATGACTCAGCACTCCCCTGCCATCTCCTCCCTCTGCTGGTGGCTGGATGTGGTCAGACCCTGAACTTTGATGCTCAGGAGATTTCTTAGGGGGCTTTCAGCATTTGGTGGGACCTGCAGCTCCTGCTGTAATGTCAGCCTGCAGTGCCAAGGTCAAGAACAGGCATTGAGTCCTTGCACGCCTGGGTATTTTTCTTTTGACTTTAAGAATAGCATCTTGTCTTACTCCCAGGGCCGTTATTCAGCTTTGCAGCTGGCCACGGTGGGGGCAGCAGATAGAAGAGGAGGCTTTACATGATTTATCCAAATTCTGTACTTGGTCTTTCTGAACTCTACCTTAATTTTATTAGTGTGACTTCTTATTTACAAGAAAGCTTCAATTTTTTTCCAAAATAACCCTTTACTCATATGTTGGGACCTGGAGCCTGAGCAGCAGATGGGACCCATTGTCATTGTGAAACACAGAGCTGGACACTATTTGGCAAGCACCAGCACCAGTGCAAAATGATATCTGTGCAGTGGGATCGAGGTCAAGGTCTGAGAAAGCTCATCGGCACAGAAGTTCATAAAAACACAAAAACACTACTGGGAATGAAGTGCAATGCAAATATCCACTGTGTGTTATGGAAGCACTTGAAGCTGGGAGAGCTTGGTCTGCGTCAGGACATGGTCTCGTGTAACTTGTAGGCTTGTGCAGGCAAGATAAAGCATGATGGTCACTTCCATGAGAGCAGTTCTCTTGGCCTCTTCCACCTGCAAACCTTTAGCACAGGCTTTGTATTTTATATTAAAATATTGAAGAAAAAGTTTATTTTTGTATAAAAAATAACACATGGCCAAGGACTAATCTAAGCCAGATCCTTACTTTGGGAATCACACCCTGCAATTACACTTAGAGGCTTGTCCAGTCCCACCAGACTCATGCTTCATGCACATTTCTATATGCTTCCCATACAGGTTGTCCTACATGATCAAATATAATGCTTTTATGGACTTCATCTGCACAAAACTCCATGTTTAAGTCTCACCTATCATGAACAGAAAAGGCTGGAATAGGCGTTTTCCTGTGACTGCCCACTGAGCAGAGTTAATTCCACACACACCTGGTCAACCTGAGCATTTGCAACAGCTTGCATTGTCTTCCTGCGTGCTCTCTGGGTGATACAGTATCTCAACAGTGGGATTTGGTAGTTCTCAGCAGCCCTCAGAGCTCCTCAGATTTCTTCAAAGCTCTCAGGAGCTCCTTATCCAAAAGCAGAAATCTTTCTTATGGTTGTTTTTCATTGAGGTAGTGATGTGGCAGAGTGTTAGTGGCTGCCCAGCCACTTTTCCCATACCAGCTGCACTGGCAGAAGGTCTCAAATGAGATTTTTTTTCTGATTTTTATGAATTACTATTGCCTTCCTGGTCTATTTATACCAATGTAATTTATTTTCTAAGGTCTAACATTCTTTGCCTGAAGACAACCCGAAGACTCAGGTTTTCAGATGGTGACAGTGGAGGACTGGAAGCAGCAGGGGGGACAGTGGCTTTTGTCTTCACTTTTTAATACCACTGGCCAAAAATTTCTTGTTGTTTCCTTTCGCTTCCTTGTTATTAGCAACTAACATCTCATTCACATCCATGACTTTCCACTTGCTATTTACATCTCCTGCAGACTGCTTTGAGGCTTCATTTTGTTTAAGTAGTGAGTTTGACTTCCCTTCTTTTTTCACCAGTGAAGCCTTCCATACTGGATTATAGAGTTAGGAGCAACTGGTAAATCATCCTTGAGCAAGTCCCAGGAAACTGAGACCATGCAGGAGCTAATTCCCACATTGATGCCATTTCATATTGTGTCAAGTTGATGTTCAATAGATTTCATCTGCTCCAGGATACTTTTCGAAGTGGAATTAGCATCTATAATATTTAGCATTTCCAAGAATATTTTAAAAGTCTGACAGACTGCATCACCCTCAATCCTGCCGTGGTAAACAAGCTTTATCCTTTCTCTCTATTGCAGATAAGAATTTAGACACTCAGGGAGATGTGTTTGCTCTCTTGTTTGAGCCAAACACTACTATTTCCTTTTTTTTTTTTTCCTGGGAGGACACGGACCTGCAGACATTCAAGAGCATTTTTCCCTCCCTCATCACAAGCTTTCCACAGCTTTGCGATAGATATATCCATAACAAGGATGATCCTGGATTCACGTGCCTTTCTAAGCAGGTCTTCAAAATTAGCATTGTAATGTACCAGAAGAGCCATCCCATCCAACTTCAATTTGCAGGCAGAATCTAGTGGCACTGATATGATACAGCTTCACAGGTGGCCTGGCATTGAACAAAGGCTGGTCTAGAGGCCCCCTGTCAGCTCTTCTGACCTAAATTATTTTCTGATCCTAAGCCCCATCCTCCCTCCTTCGCTTTACACTTCATGTTCTCAAGTGCTTTAGTTCACTTTCATGTCACAATGCTCTGCTAAATGGAGGTACAGCTTCTGAGTCACCTCCTTTGGAAACACTATAATACAGCCACACACTGTGTAAGACAAACCCAGTGTGTCCATTCAGCACAGGAGCTGAACTTTGCATTCTACCAAGCAGCTTGCTACTGCAAATCCTGACAACCAGGAGAAGAGGAGGAAATGACACAATAGAGCCAGCTTGGGCCACTGCAGCCTCAGATGCAGTTTCACATCACTGCTCTTCATCTTGGGTCTGGATAGAAAAATTGGTTAAGTCAGATAACCTGCAAAGGAGAAACTAAGCCAGAGAAGAGCTCATCCAGGGCTGTCCATTCTCTTTTCTGGAAATTGTCCCAAATACCACAGCTTGGCCATTCAGAGTGGCTATAGCCTTAATGGTGAAGAGATCTGGGGTTGGCTTAATGATACAGGAAATAATGAGCAATCTTCTAATTAAAAAAAAAAAAAGTTTTAAATATGATGAGTTTTCTAGAGCTTTAAAGGATCGCAGACCTGGGTCACTGGGTGAGAAAATTTTTTAAGGGTGCAAGAGATCATTTCTTTAAGAAAGCATTTAAAAACTTCCCTTTCTTTCCAAGGGGACAATAAGCATTTCATAAACAGTAACACAGGCATTAGCTTTCCAGTGCAGGAGAAAGCAGTGACGTTTCCTGTGAAACACAAACAGCATGATAAATAGAATTAATAATTAGTAATATTAATAAACAGTAAGTACAAATATTGCAGATGCAGCAGGTACAAACTATTTCATGATTTTGCCTCTTTCGTACCCTTTAATATGTTGGATAGGCTTACTCACAGCAACTTAGCTTGTAGTAGTCTCTATTGACTCTTGAAAGAAAAGCTTCAATTTTCACCCCAAAATGAAACATTAGCTCTGAATATTGCCCTGTATTGGACAGCATCGAATTACAGCACACTCTTCCTCAAAGGCTCACCAAATAACCTATTTGGTTTCTACCCACAGATACAGTTTCTAACCAAAGAGATGGCTCACAAGCACTTCATCTGCAAAATGTAATTAACAGCAGCCCCGTGCCCTGGCTTCAGTTTGCTTTAAATTAGGTGCAGTATTTTTGGCTTTGGAAATAGCTGAGGTCTGCATCCAGCAACCAGACAGGGAGATTTTCCAAGGGGCTTTGCAAAATGATGGGATGGTGACAGGGGAGCAAACAGAGATGCTAAAAGGTACCTACCTGGTGCTAAGACTGCTGAAGTTGAACAGGAGAAACACACAAACATGACAACGTGGTTTAGGAGTCAAAACTGGTGAGGCATGAAATAAGTTTATACTCATGAGCTCAAAGGGAAGATATCTGAAGGCAATCCGAACTTCAGCGAGAGCAGAAGAGTTCCTGAAACGTCTAGGAGGGCAACAAGTCAGCGCTATTTATACGCCTGTGCATGCACACCCACACTGTGGCTTTGTGACGGCAGGCAGATTGCAATCCAATCTGGCGTCCGGCAAACATTCGGGTTTGGGAAGGAAATTGCTGCTAATCGATGGCAGCAAAGGCCCAGGCCGGAGGCCAGGAGAGGAGTGCTATGCTAATGGGTGAAGCAGATGTTGCTGAGTCCATCGCTGAAGCCAGTGGGCCTGTGGCCAGGGGTTAGCGGGAGCAGCGCAGCCCAGTCTCCTGCTCAGCAGGCGCGGTGATGCAAGCGGGCTCCGGTAGGCCTTGGCCTCCAGCTCTGCCCCAGGACATCTTCAAAGATAAATAAGTGGAGATTGCTCATCCTCCATCGGGCTGGACGCAGGCTTCAGTCCTACCTGTCACAGATATGGAAAGCTCATCCTCTCGCTGCTGCTAATTGGTCCAATTCGAGCCCCTTCAGCAGAGCACCACAGATTTGCAGTTGCGGCTGACTGTGTTTACAGCTCAGCCTCTGCTGGACTTTTTTCCCTAAAAGCTCACACAAAGCCAAATAAGGAGGAGCAAAGGGCAATGCAAAACCCCAGATATCTCCCCACTCCTGTGACAAAGCTAGTCATTGCTTACAGTCCTGTTCTGTGGCCAATATAAGCACTTTTTGCCCATTTTAGGTACATGTGCATTAAGCTAAGAGATCCAAGTTGTAAGTACCTAAGTCATACAACCTCTTACACAACCTCCCACTAGTCTTTTCGTTTTGTTTTAACACAAACACAAAAATTATGAATAGTTTAAAGATCAATAAAAAAAAAAGAACAAAACAAAAAAAAAAAAAGAAGAAAAAGAAAGAAGGATGAAAGTTACAGCTACAAGAAGGAAAACCTTCAGCCGGTGAGTCTTTTTTTTTCCTATGACTGAGCACATTGCTCACATCCAACCACTGATCATCACAGTAAGGCAAACATGAGAGCTTTCCTCAAAGTGAGCAGATCAGCAGGAGCAAATCTTTGTTTCTGGGCTATATAAATGTTCTCCACCGAGAAGAGACATCTCATGTTTCTTCACTGCCATGATTTTATTTTAAAAATATCCAGGAAAGTCATTTAACTGCAAACAAGCCATGGAAAATGTTAGCCTGTTGGAGAGCTTGAGAAAATGACAACTAAAAACAGACATGAGAAACAGGGAGATTTTCTAACATGGCTGCAGCACCACAGCATTAATTTTTTAATTATTATTATTACTTAAAAAAGACAGAAAGCAGCAGTACAGTGAGGTTTGGTTATTTTATTTTCCCAAGTCCCCATGCACGCAAACTCTTAGAAAAGAAAACAAGCAGCCTCAGCAGTGGCACACGGAGACATTTTGGTGGAGGCAGTGCAGACTTTCATGAGCATGCACTAAGCCACGTTAGCTCTTGCTGTCTGAGCGGCCTCTGAAGCAGCTGTTAAAACATGCTGTAAGATATCAAAGCAGCCCTAATTAACTTCCTGCTCTAGCACTACTTCAAAGTGTTTCAGAGAGGTCTCAAACCAGAATTTGTGTAGAGCGGTTGCTAAAGGAAAGCAGTTTGAGGGTCATTCATCTCAGACTCCAAACACACTTAAGATTCCCCAGTCGATGTTTTTATTTATAAAGGAGACAAAAAGGCTATATCCATGGAACATTTCTAGCACACAGCATCAACTTTGACAGCAAAAAGTGGAGTCAATCTCATCTTCCTCCAAACCATCACCTAGAACCAGATTAGCCAGTTTGAACCTTCCGACTAAAATTGTCTTGGAGTCTAACTCCAGTTTGCCCAAAAAGGTTAAAGCTGAGTAAATGCACATAGGCTTTTGGGTTTGAAATACACTCACCCACACCTAGATTTTTTGTTCACACTGCAGACAGTGCGCAACACACTGTCCAGGGCTAGAATTTATGTACATACTGGCTCACCACTCATGATGTCACATCTGGATGATCTTTCCAGATACTTTCCCAGTTCAAGAGGGATGTGAAGACCTTGTAAGGCTCTGTTTAAGGCCTGGAGCAACCCGCCCAAGAGAAGGTGAAAGGGAACTGGGCTTGAGGAGGGTGAGGAATAGTTCTCAGTCACAACACGGGCAGCAGTGGATGCAGTCAAGCTCTTCTTGGAAGGGGAAGGTGAGCAGCAAGGGGTCATGGCTATAGTTCATAGGCTAGGGGTTCTGTTTGAATGTTAAGAAACAACTCATCACTCAAAGAACATCACACATGGAAGTAACCACAGCCAGCCCCTAAGAACAAATTGTTGCTCTTTATAGAAGAAGGCAACATCCTTCTGCATCATCCTCAGAGAAGATCACCTCTTCCCACAGGCTGGGTGGGAAGGCATGAGAAGCCTCACTGCCGGCTGATTCTGCACCAGGAACCAGAGTGATGACTGGAGCCTTGAGCCCCAAACAGCTTTTTCGGTATTTGCCACATTGTTGGCCCTTCGCTCAGCCAGGGCTTCCCAAAGCTCCTGAATGACACTTTTTTTTTGATCCACCACCATTCTCATTCTTGAGACATATGCTTCTATGTTTATTTATCCATTTCTTTTGGTCTTTTTTGGTCAAAGAGATATTTTCACATATACCCAAGTCTGCCTCCACTCCAACACACCAGGGTCTCCAGATAATCCACTTAATGATGCATTTTCTTAGTCTTCAGTTGCAAGAAGAGCATTAATATCTTCCTCATGTGTCTGTCTGAAATTTATTTGCTAAGCCTCTCTCCATTCCCATTACACATTATGAAGACCTACACACATGAACCCTTGCCATGCTTTGTTTAATATTTTTTTTTTCCCAGAAAAGTTGTCATGGCCAAAAATAGAACATTTTTCCATTCTGAAGAGCAAGCAGCATTCCTGGGAATTAAGACAAATAGTGTTGGTCAGAAAATTTCTAACAGACACCAGCGCGGTCTGCAACAACACGAATCTGCTCTGATCTCTGATGCGGGAAAGCTCAGCATCCTTCTTCCACAACTGTGTAGAATAAGATCAAAAGCAACACGTCACTTTCTATGTCTTTCTCCATGAGAAAGTCTTGCTACTCTCCAGAGAGATAGCATGTTGTTTTATTGTTTGGGTTTTGGTTTTTTTTTTGTTTTGTTTTTAAAGAGGAAACGTCACTTGAATAAATCTAATGCACAAGCCTTATCCTGCCATCACTATGCACAGTACTCAACGCTGATATTTTTAGCAAGGCTTACATTTTTTTTTCCTATTGGAAAGCATGCAGGATTTCACAAAACTGTGTAGATTACAGTTATGTCTAATAGTGATTATATTTTATTTCGTATACACAATAGCAAATAAAACTATGTAATAGGGAAACTGTGCACTGCTGAGGAAAGGTTTGTACAGCAAGAAAGTTCCGATGATTTTTAGTTTGTTCAGGAAAATTTTCAGTGAGTATAACACCTAATTAAACACAAACCTCTGAATCTGAATTTCCCTGGGAGATGATCTTGGTTTAATTGAATCTGTTTAGAAACATGGGTTTTGGTTACATCCATGCAAACAGGGAGCTCCACTTTCAAAGGCATCTTGGGTACTTCAGGAGCCTCCAGGCTCTTTTTTTAAGAGTGAAGGGCAGGGCAAATCCTGAATTTCATTGACCTTCAGCTATGCTTTAATCCCTGATTGCCTTGAAGCAGACTTGGACACTTGGAAATTTTACTGACAATTTCATTAATCAAATACTGGCAACCAAGCTAGAGCCAGCAGCAAGTTACACACTGACAATGAAATGATTTGCGTCTGAAGCTAAAAGCTCAAGTCTTTTGACAGCATTGTGAACAAATAGCAGACATAATGCAACTTCAAGACAACAAAAGCTTTCCTGAGGATCACAAGGACAAACGAACAAACCCTTCTAACCCAAGCTGGGCAGGGTACATCTGGAAGGTCCTTGATGCCCAGTTTTGGTCACTGTCACATCCCCAGAGAGCAAGCAGCTACTGTAAACCAGTACGCTTTAACTCAGTGCAAGACTGCAGTACTGCTCAAGCAGATGTGCCCTTGCAATTTCAAGCAGCATCAGCTTCCATCTGGCTGCCTCATTCATCTAGACTCCAGGCTGATCTATCACATCAGCTTCCAGCTTGTTGGCAGTGGAGACCTTGTTCTACCAGTTTCTGCACACGTGGGCAGAGTTGGGTGTTACCAGACTTCCACAGTGCTTTTTCGGAGGTTAAATATCCTGTTGATCCCCCACTTACACATAGTTTCCTATTCTATTAGACGAATTTGTGACCACATTTTACAGTCTGGAAGATCATTGCCATTAAATTGAACTTGTGAGAAACATTTGAAGCTCATGATTTTATTGTTGTCAGAAAAACTCACCCTTTTGGCAAAAGTTTTCATGCAAAAACATCCATCTGAATGGAGGATTTGCTATGTAAGTTGTGGGGCCCCTCAGCAGCGTTTGGTGGAGGAGAGGATGAGCTCTGTCCCGGGCTACAGAGGAAAACAACATGCTTGAGTCTCAATGGCACCTAACAGAATGCCAATAGCTGAACCCGCATCCCAAGTGCCACTGAATGCAGGACGATCCACTGGCAGTGTCTGTCATGGATGTTAAAAATCTGAAAATCTCTTGTTTTCTTTCTTTGTTTCAAGAGAACAGAAAGAGTAGAAATCCTTTATATTCAAAGCATCCATGGGTTTGGAAAAACACCAGCATCCCAGCCCAATGGACAACTCTGGTAGCGTGGAGGAGGGAGAGAGGCTGGGAATTCCCTATATGAGGTTGCAGATATCTCTTGCTGATTTGACCCATACCTATCACATAATGGACATGTGAAAAACATATTTTGTCTGTGCGGCATATACAGGTTAATTTATTTGCTTAATTTATTCCAAATTTAATCCAAACAGCCAAAAGATTCCTGTGCAAGAACTGGCAAAGTCCAAGCACGCACAAGCCCCATGAAAACCTGGTGGGTTTATGCTTTGTCAGGCCTCAAAGATTTGGTGAGAGTCAGAGACGTGTTGGCAAAGAGACTTGTTGGATGAAGAAAAAGAAATAAAAACAGCTTGGGCTTCTTTTTTAGTGTCTAACTCAATAAAATAACAAAACATAAAATCCACAGAATTAAGCTGGTCCCACATCCAAATAACCTTTCCTTTCACTTCACTTACAAGCTTTGATATGAACAAACAGTTGTTACACAAACACAGAACAGAGACCCAGATCGAAACAGCGTATTTAACTTTGTTATATGGAGTAGAGTTAGCACATACTCGTGAAGAAGGAATGAACTGCAGGCTTCAGATTTGGACACGTTACAAGGATTCCAGGAAAATAAAAGAAAACCAGATGGATACAAGGAAAAGCTACAAGGAGAGAGCACAGAGGGAAGTACATGATGGGCAAGGAAAGATGGACACTGCAAAATATCAGGAGACGGAATGGGCCATTATTTGGCCTCCACTGTCACATCAAGAAGAACAAAGGCTGTACTGATTGGCCATGGGCATTGGAGGAGACAGCCACCTGATAGTATCTACCATGGATTTGCTATTCGATGGACCAGTACACGGCTTACACCTGAGGTCCATGGGTGCTGGATACAGCCTTGTGGTTGGTTAGAGGCTTCTGCAATAAAAAGTCTTAGGTCAAAGCCAGATGTCTGCCATCTCCAGGCTGAAATGGTCCACCATCAGCATATTTAGGATCAAGAATCCTTAAAAGGATGCTTTGGCTCAAGCTGACATTGCATACAGAAGTGGCTCTGAATGAGGAAGCCTGAGGAGGTTGGACCGAAGGATTACAGCTTATTTTTTCCAGCCCTGAAGAGGCAGGTACCAACTGAAAGAAAGCTAGAGCAGCAGCAACAGAGCAGATTATTTCTGCGTGGAAGAAGGGAAAAGGGCTCAAACAAACCAGATTTTTCTCAGGCCCCAGTTGTTCTGCAGCAACCCCATAAACCTTTGCCGGTTGTAGTGAGTCTGACGCATTGCACCAGAAATCAGAGTGGGGACCACATCAGCTCACAGTGAACAACCACAAATAAGATAAAAATCAGCTTTCGGCAGCAAGTGGAACAAAAGCCAAGCTGCAGCTACAGAGAGATCAACAAGCCTGGAGGCTACAGATGGGCAGTGCTCCTGCGTGGGGCATTCCAGACCTGAAGCAGCAGCTGATAGCCTTTAGCAAGGAATATAGGCCTGGAGTATCTCATAAACATGGTGAAGAGATGGAGCACCAACTCCAACATGAGATAAAAAAGAATTATTATTAGGCAGAAGCACTGCTAGACTGTCTCATTATTCAAATCATTTATCCAATAGCAAGCCTCCCAATTAAGCAACTCAATGGCCTTCAGTAAAAGAGAAGCAAACGTGCTTGAGACTGAAAATGATGATTACACTCTTATGTTAGATTCAACACACAGTCCAAAGAGAAATAGCATTTTTACCAGTAATACTACATCATCTACATCAACAGCCTATCTGCCTATACTATGCATGCAGCATACTATACGCATACACTGCCACAGAACTGCACTGTTGGCACGTCCAATGGCCTGTTGCACCTGCTGGACTCCTGACATATAAATCCCCTGGGGAAACTCATCTGCACCTCACTAAGCTGTCACTGACGTGCCAGTAGCTACATTGTTCACACAGAGGGTGACCCAAAACTGAATGACCTCATAGGAAATGAAAACCTTGTACAGGACCATAAATCATAGCTGCATGTAAAGTACCAAGGCACAGTGTAGTGGCCACGCAAATCACTTTGGTATAAAACATCAGATTTTTTTTCCCCATCTTTATGTCCCAAAGTATTGCTTTGCCAAGTGAAGATCAAACAAGAAGCCTTCAGCCTGGAAAAGAGATGCCTTTGCCAGAGAACCCCAAAATCACAAGCTGAAGAGAAGGGAAGAGCAGAGGGTTTGGCCTCCCACTGTCTCTTCCAATGCAATAACCAGAAGTGATTAACTGCATTTTGCAGTAAAGCTCATTAAGGAGATGCTGCTTCTCACCCTAGAGCTTTAGGATCTGTGAAAACCCTTACCCAAAGAGGCAGTGGTTGCAAAGAATTAATGCATCAGTTTGAAGGGACACTGGACCCATGCTTTGAAGAGAAATACATTGAAAATTACTAAACAGTGAAGCAGGCTCAGGAAGTCCCGAGCCACCAACTGGTTTTGGGTGCAGGTTGATCTCTTTCTCACATGTGCACCCTGCTCTTAATCATCTCTGAACAGCCACCTCCAGCCACAGAGGCAGGACACCACATTCAGTAATCAGCAACTCAAAACAGTTGTATTGCTGCACAGATGCGTACTCAGAACTGTTATTCTTACACCTTAAGGCTCTGCAGCAAGATGCCAAGATGAAAAGGGGAAAAAAAAAACCAACCACTGTATCAGCTTGCCAAACCACTGTCAAATATCAAGTCTGCCTTTGGATGCTCAGCTATTTGGACACATGGCATTCCTTATCTCCCTTCCATCTCGCTTTGCCTCACCTCCACCTTCCCAGCTCTCCCTGCTGATTCGCCAAGCTCGCTTTATCCAAACTTTTGGAAGAGTGAAGTCAGAAGGTATTAACCAAATACACAACGGTGTAACTGCTCCCATCATCAGGTCGCATCCCATCCCTAGAGTCTCTTAACTCTTCATTAAGAAAGCTGAAAGGAACCACGTGCCCCACACAGAAGGGAACTGGACTTCTCAAGCTTTGCTGCACATGAATGCACACAATTTTAAATAAATCACTCTAGCCCAACAAGCAGATGTGCAAACATGCTGAACACCAATGGCTTTTGCCAAAAGGAAGTGACAAGCAGCAACAGGCCCACTTCTGCCATGAGTCACTGTTGTGAGCAGTTTTTTGGAGAGAAATTGCCCGGAGCAGCAGGCATCAGACCGGGAGCACCAAAGAAGCAGTTGCAGTGTTGATCACCAATCTGTGGGCTTGGAATTGTGCAAGACCAAACGAGCTCACAGAACTGCTGCAGGAAGCAGGCTACTAGATAAAACGTTCAGCTGCAGGCACATATCAGATGAACGGGGTATGTTGTTTCATCTGAAGAAAAGGCCATGACCTGATTAGAAAAACACACTCTTCAGAAATTGATGAGTATCAAAGCAGGAACATCAGGCTGCTGCCACCAGCAAAATGATGCCCTGGGCATCTTACCATCAGCGGGTGATTTGATTTTGGTTTGCCCAGACTGTTTCCTTACCCTGCTGATGTGGTCAGCATGTTTCACACCATGGTTTTGAGAACATCATGGTCAGCTCTTTTCTCTTAGTAACCACTTAAGTTGCACCTTCTGTTAAGCACTCCTCTTCAAACTTGTTTGCCACATGGACTCCTCTTAACAAGTCACTCCTTCCTCCTGTCACAAATCCTCTTGCAGCCACAGCAGCATGACTGCCTCTCAAAGAAAGCATAACAGCAATTACCAGCCTGGTTCCAAGCTCTCCCATCTTGCCTCTTCTCCACTTATAAAACAGGGCTGGCTTCAAGATCCCAAACCAATCTCCTTTCTCTGGCACGCTGCTCTACACAGCCCCTCTCTGGCCATCGAAGCAGCTCCAGGACACATGCACCTCCCAGTGCTGCCTCTTCCCACTTCCCTGGCAGGACTGGACTGTAACCACCAAGCAGAATGAGCAGCACAGTGAATGCATCTGCACAAGGCAGCATTCACCCATCTATCCCCTGGTATTGCAATATGTGCCAAAGCCCTAACAGACAAGTCCCATCCTCCTGGAGAAGCCTGGAATTGTGCTCCTGCATTGCTCTGAACCTAAACAGTCCAAATTTCTTGCTTCAGAATTTATTTAGGGAGGAAAGAATACCCTACACGTGACCCTGGCCACTGTGGCTTTTGCATGGATGTGCTACACTCTTGTTTTTTTCCTCCTTTGCTTGAGAGCTTGGCTTTCTCCATCCAAGCTAACCTTACAACAGATGTAACAGCTCAGAAGATGTTCCTCAATCCTCAAATCCATTTCCATTGCAGGCAATTGTGAAAGAGGACATGGGAGACAAGATGAGGAGGAGGAAAAGTGGGTCCTCAGAGTTATCACAACTCAACCAGACAAAGCCAGATCGAGGAAGGACACTAGCTCTGTTCCAAACAGGAGCTGACCTACAGACCCCGCAGAGCGTAAGCAACATTTCCATGATGCTGCAAAACAGGCATCTGCAGGAATGCGGTATTCTCCTGAGAGCACTGCTCATCCTGCTTCTAGCTGTCACTGTCCTTAGTGTTTCACAAGACCAAAAATACCCTCCACAGGCCGACTGTTTAAAATGGTGGGGATTTTTTTATACCTGCTTGATCAGTGCAGCAACTGGGCACTGTGGGGGAATGCAAACTACAGGCTGGCATGAAGAAATCCATAATTCTACCAGCATTACCAAATCTTCCAGAAGCTGGTCAAGAAAAACTCTGCCAAAGTCAAGATTTTTATCACATAAGTAGGTTTTTCATCCTATTTAAACAGAAGTTGCCCAGTCCCACCTTATTGCCCTATAATACGATCTCCAAATCTTATCCCCCAGACCAAAACTTTGCCAGATGGGGGCTGACTACAGCACTAGCCATAGGAGGTTTCTCTGCAAACTCAAGCAATGAGGTTCAGAGCTTAAAGTCTCATTCTGTAGAAACTTTGGGAAACGGCCTTAATTCTGCGGTGCAGAGGAGCCTCCAGGCTGTTATGAGACACTTAAGGGAGGACAATACACTCAAGAAGGGAACAGTTCAAAAGGATGTCTTTAAGAAGGTATCAGATGCAATGAGGACTTCAGAAACGATGAAGCAAAGCACTTCCACTAGACCTGCAGAAATCAGTCTGTTTTGCAGCAAGTGTCATAATTCACATACTGCATGCTGATGTAGGACATCATCCTGGAGAGACACTGTAAGCAGCGAATTCCCTGGTTCATTAAGCAGGGCACAGAGTGCAAGCTGTGATCTCGAGTTCCCACACCAAACCTTTCATCCCTTTCTACACAGAAGAGCTAAACTGAGAGCCAGTAGAGCAGACAGCCTTCTGGAGTTCACATAATCCCAGCCTGGCAGAAGCACCTCCCTTCTCTTCTACTCTTCAGCATTACTCAGTATTTTCCAACTCAAGTGTTTCCCACATTTCCAGTCCATCACTCCTGCAATGACTAAAATCAATGATGTTCAAGCCAATCTCTCTCCAATCTCTCTCCCTTTTGAACTCAGCCCTCCAGATGCCTCTCAGATCTTTCTCAACAGCTGTTTTACACTGATTTTGCAAAACCTCATCACATCTCTCTGAACATGCTCCATCACTCTTTTCCTTTCACAAGTTCCATGGCTCCACCCATCTATTTTCAGTATTACCTCTTCCCACCGCAGAGCTATCTATGGGACACAAGGCAAGTTACCAGGCACAAGAAAAGAAGAGTCCTCGAAAAAGAAAGCAGCACAACTCACCATTCCCATTTGGCTGCATAAAGGTGCAGGTTCCCACTGCACATCAGCAGCTGAGCCAAACGTACTTGCTGCTCTTGCACAATCCTTACACTTTTCCAGATCTATTCCTTGAGGAAAGTAGCCTAAAAGTCAGAGTAAAGCTGAATATAAAGCTGAAATAAAGCTTAACAAGAGGATAAAAAGGAATCACCTGCCCTATGCTGCAACAAAGACATCAGTGCCTAAAACGTTTGGAGGCACAAAGAAAAATGAACGGAGAACAAGAAATGCACAAAAGAAACAAAACACCATAAAAAGCCTCAAAACACAAGGAAAAGATGCCAAGAGGGGAAAAAAAGAAGTGTATTTTTATTAGAGTACATCACCACTCATTTCGTCACCAAAATGCCAACCAACCAAAGAAAAATGAGAAAAAACATTTAAAGCCAGTTTGCTACCAACGTAACTCCTCCCAAAAGAGGTGATTTGAAACTCAGTCTGCAGTTTTTAAAAAAAGATCCATTTAATTATTAACAACCACATCACAGTGGTCTTCGAAAGAGATCTGCACAAGGCATGCTGCTGCCTGCTGCCCCATAGGGGCAAGGAAAGCCCGGCAAGCACCAGCAGCACAGCTGGGCAGGTGCTACCAGGAACAGCAGGTGCAGGGATGGGCGCAACACTGGATCACACACCTCCAGCAGCAACAGGGTGGGAATAAACGAGATGCTCTACCCACATCTCAACAGCACTTTCCACCAGTCTTCACGTGAGGACCCCCTCGCAGACATTTGTGTACGTAAGGAAGCCACTCAACAGAATGAATGGCGTCCAGACTGCTTTCCTTAAAGCTTCCCATCCTTCCTCTCTACATCGCCCTACTATTTCCACTTTCTGGCTGAAAACTAAGCTTACCCAAGAAAGTAACGTGTACTTACAAACTACAGAGCAGCAGTCGCTGCTCTACCGCAGTGGTGTGAAATCCTAATCAGTGCCACTCACAAGGAAGGGCCAGGGCACCAAACATCTCATGGATTTTGATGCTTAGCCAGATTTAAGACAGGGCTGACATTAAAACCAGCGGGAAAGAAGGAAGAATAACAAGTTTCTTCCTGGAAGCTCAAAGGTCGACCCTAAAACCAAAGGAAGAGAACAGGTATTCCTTAATTTAAGGGCAGAGAACAAGTCTAGCTTGAAAATAGTAAAGCAACAAGAACAGGAGAACACAAATTTGTGCTTAGCACGTGTAGAACAGGGCTATTACACTGGGAAAAAGTAGCCTGTTGCCAACCTAGAGCTGGAGATGCACCAGTTAACGTTAAAAATATGGTCACATGCATTTTGGAAAATCTTCTCTTGAAGGATTTAGCTCCCCTGGAAGGCAGTCCTGGACCTCATCACAACCGTGTCGAAGGAAAGAAGCAGGCTGGGGAGGTCAGTGCTCACAGCTTGTTCTTCCAGTCCTCCTTTAAAGGTCCTGAATAAAGGTTCCAAGCTACCTCAAAACCCCCGTAAGACACAGAGCTCCTCCCAGAAGCATCCGTGGCTCTAAGAAACACGCTGAAAACCATTTGCTTACCAGCAGAACATTATCTGACCACCCTGTACTCAGAATACTTCAATAAAACACCCACACAGTGACAAGAATGAGACTTTAATCAGTTTTAAGTGGAGTTTTAACACTAAGAGATAAAGGGTTGTTAAACACAATAACAAACGGACATCTGATTTGTATGAGGCATTATCCTGTACATGTCATACTTTGTTTTGTGTATTCTCAGTGCATAGCATTACACACAGAGCCACTGTTGCACAGCACAATAGTATTTGAAGAGGCTGAATCAGAGTAAGGCTGCTTAACAGACTGATTTTTTTTTTCTTTTAGTATCTATATATATATATGCTATATGAAAACAGACTGAAAATTAGAACTGGCAGAGAAAGGCAGCTCTGCCAAACGCTGCAGTCGGAGCCCCTTTTAGTGCACAGTTCCACCCCATCCATCTGCATGCATGATGCTTCTTAATGGTATCGAAAAGGTAAACGAGGCACTTCGTGGCAACCACAGGCATCGTTAGCATATTGCACACATTCGCTACGTCTAAACATGGAACTTGCACACTAGCATCCAATTTTAGTTTTGCTTTCCAAGCCGAAACATCTGATGCTGCATGTGAACTCCAGTTCCCAACGCGTGCCTCAAATCCAGATGCTATTTGTACAGCTGCCCTTAAGAGCTGTGGCAAATATTTTGAGTGGGACTACCAAAGACCAAGGATGCTTAGGGCCTAACAGTAAGCTCTTACAGAAGTGATGCCTTCAAGTAGTTTCAGACATGTAAGCTGCTGCACATCCAGAAGTTTAAGCATACAGTCCAGAAACTCAAGGAGAGATTACCTACAGAATGCGTTTCAAGCTAATTATGAATACTGTCATAAATAAAGTTTTAATAAGGACTCAAAAACCTTTCAGTCGTAGTAATTCTTGTCAACTTCTATGGGGGTGGTAACTGAAATAAACTATAGGAGAGTATGTATAATATATATTTATATATATAATATATATATAATGCCATTTTTTCCATTTCCAATGACTACACCATAAAATGTAAGCAAGGCTTCTCAGAAATATCGAAACATTCAAAATCAAAACCCTCATTCCAACCTTTCACATTCCAAAGGAAAAATAACAGTGCAAAAGCCCATCACGTCATTTCCAATCCAGCCCTCGGCGTTACGCACTGGAAGCACACCGATCATTTTGTTATCACAAACTCCAAAGCAGGACACAGAACGGTGTCTATATCTCAGTACTTTTAAAGCACAAACAGGTTTGTTTATTAGCCAACACAACCTTTTTACCAACTGTTAAAATCAGACAGGGTGAAACATGATTAAAAGGGTAAGAGTTAACGTCATGTCCCCAGGTAACCACTTCCTGCTTGTCAACACCACCGGGAACAGCGAGCCCTGGAACCAGCCTCCTGCTCCACTGAGACACTACAGCTTGATCAGATCTCTATGTCAGAAAACGTTTACCAGCTCTGGTAGAAGTCAGAATCGTGAATGTGATGAGCAAAGTTGACCAACGGATCCCAAAAAAGCACTCGATACCTTCCTTCGCCAAGAGTGAGTCCTGCCTCGCCTCCTCCAAATTCTTACCATTAATGCTGTTGTACAGGGCCCTCACGGATTCCATACACTGCTGTTATCTAGGTGAGAACACAGCTAATGAACTTCTATGTCAGCCCTATTAAGTTAATTGCGTAAGCAGAAATTTTAATTGAAAAAGTGTCAATCTGGGGACGGCAATCCTTGGTGTACTTCAGAGTGAGCGATCTTTGTCAGCTTCTTCACACGTCCACACAACTGTTGTTGTACTCTCACGTCATCTGCAGTCTGGGCACAGCAATTATATGCTGAAAGTGAATCTCAAGCCCTACTCCTGGCTCTAGCCCTATGAACAAACACAGCACTGCCAGGTGAGAAATCTAATTTGTTTTGATTTGTGGGTTTTGTTGGTTTTGTTTTTTTTTTTTAAATAGCAAGCAATACAGCTGGGACAAGTTCTGCTTTTGAAAAGTACACATCTTCATACAGACACAGCATTGAGAATTCAACACTGTCTCCTCTGCAGTCTCTTTTTAAGATATTGTAGGTACTGAATATTCAAGTAAAACTCCCTAACAGTTAATGACATTTTTAGAAAAGTGTGCAAAACTGCAAAACTCATTGTAACACAATGTGTAAGGTCAAAGGGGTGGAATGGCTGACAGAGGTTTGATTGAATAAATGCATCATAAATCTTCAAAATAAACACTAACCTGGAGAATCTCCAATTGAAATTTCCTGTGCACCGCAACAAAATACTTTCATATTAATGAGGAAAAAAAGCTTGCAAGGCAGCACATGAAGTATTCTCAGCAGGAATATGATTGAAGACCTAATAAGAAATGTTAAGATGTTGCCTGACATGTGTACTAATAGCAACTGACTTTTAGCACTGGTCTTGATTACACAGGAGATGGAGCAGCCGTTACAATTCCGAAAAACAATTAATGAATCACCAACAATTTTTATAACAATTTGTTTCAAGCCCATATTTTAAGATGATAGCCTCCACATTTGTATGGTTAAGTCATTGTTGCTGTGTTTCCTTTCTGTGACCCCAATAATTTTTCTCCCTTCATTTTGCAGGTCTTTAGGATGTTGCGAAGGTTCATTCCTGTACCCCTATACAGAATCACTCCCTCTAGCTGCCTTTTCTAGCACCATTACACTTAAAAAAAAATAAAATGCACAAACAACAAGCAGTGACAGCGGCGACTCTTCAATTGTCCAGGATGAATTACGGCAGCATGCTAAAGAAAGGTGCAAGTAAATAGCCGGATATGGTACACAGGCCAAGCTCCAGCAGACTATATTCCTTTCTGAGCATTACTTTCCATCCCCCATCCAAAATACATGCATTAGAATGTAGTAAAACCTTCTAGAGACATCTCTTAGCCAACTGCAGACTTTTCTGTTGCCACATAAGTGCAAAAAAAAAAAAGGGGCAGGATGTGAACCTGTATATTTGCATTTTTTCAAAACTTTGTTTGGTGACAGAACACAAAAGGAAAAATTCCTACGTATACACATTAAGTCTGTCTCCACTTTTATAAAACTGGAATAAAATGGGAAAGTGCCATATTTATAGTTCCTAATTGAAGTTTTAATGTCCTTTTGACACAAAAAGGTATATACATATCAGAGCTACGTAACCATTTTTATTCAGCTGGACAAGTGTCAAACCTGTAGATTTATAGGGCAAAACAAGATTGGTCAAGGAAAGAATTGTTCCTATAATTGGTAATCTGACACTATGTCCTATTGCCATTTAAAAAGGTCCTTTTTTCAGTTTATTCAAGTTTGTCATTCTTCGTGGTTTTTTTTTTTATCTCCGATAAAAAAAAATATTCAGACTTTTGTAATCTGTGTATGCTGATCTTCATCAAAAGGTTCATTCTCTGGATCAGAGTCAGTGGTGTCAGAGTATCTGTAATGATCAGGTTCATTGTCACTAACATCTGGTGTTACAGAAGTTGAACTGCTAGCCTCTGGATTTGATGGCTCTTCTACTGTTTTTGTGAAAAATAGCTTCACCTGGGGAAGGAAAAAACAACAATTTAAAAAGGGAACCTGAACTTCAGCATAGCACAGGTAACAACTGCTAACTGCAACAGCACAGCTCCTTTCACTATCCTGAATGACACAACTGCTCCCCTCCCTAGTATGGAAAGAAAGAAAAAGAGTTCAGAGTAGCCAAACTCTCAGTACCGCTCCTGAGAGAAGAGAGATCCACCAGCAAGCTCTGCTGAAGTTCTGGGCACCAGCACCAACCATTTCTGTTCTGGAGCTACAGCAGCTGGACAGTACACTGCAGCTGTGTCGGCTTTTCAACCATCCTACCTCTAGACCTCTGACAACACAAAGATTGTAACAACACTGCAGAAAGGAACAAAGTACTTTTTCATTACCGTAACCAGTGACTCGTGTTTGTGCATTAAGGTCTGATCCATGCAATAATCAGTTAACTATAACTGTTACGTTCAGATATGTACAGTTGTGAACTACTGACATTTTATCAGCATGCTCAAAAACGTCCCTTCCATTTTGAAAACAGTGCTGGCAATGGTTCACACTCCTCAGAGCTAAAACTCAGGTCATGGGAGCAGCTTATAAAGTGTGTACCTGTGCAAATTAACTCAGAAATTATGCATAAAGTTCAGCACTAACAGTAATGCAGCAGGTACCAGAAAAACTGCTGTTAGAGCCTCTGGAATTCTTACTAATCATCTCTAATGGCTTTAATAAATACCTAATAAAACAAAAAAAGATAAATTAAGCTTTTCTCCCCGAATCTCTCACCAGTTTTACATAGAAAGACTCACACCATTTACTGGCTTCCTGGAAAAGTCAATACACTTAGGAAGTTAGAACTTTTATTAAATGGTAGGAAACACGCGACTTAGATTTCTACACAGTTTCAAACAGTTCCTCTGTAAAGCAAGACAAACAAATCAGATAACTTCACACAGCTTTTCAGCTTTGTTTACATGAAACGTATACTGACCTTGAAGTTTGGAGAAAAATATCTGTTGGCTTTGTCTTTATTTGCTTTGTCTAGATCATTTTTTGTTAATGTAAGGATTAAATATTCCTTGTCATTATCTGAGCGCTCTGTACTGAAAATACCATCAAGTTCCTGATCTGCAACTAGACTTCCATTTTCTACTTTGTCTGAATTTTCATCCAGTCCTATGAAGAATGTATTTACCCAAAAGTGAAACATTTTGTCCTAGGGAGGAAAAACACAAAGAACAAGCTTGCTTTAGTATTCTCTAGCAGCATATTAAACTGACTAATACCAACTAATCAAAAACAAATCAATAATATCAAATGAAACTAGTTCAGACAACAGTACATCATAGGTTATGTTGCATGCAAAGACATTTCCATCAATTTGCCCAGGCAATATGCAAAACTCTGCATCAATCAAAATAAATTTTATCCAATTTTCAGAAGTTGCTTCTTCTTAAAAAGTAGTTATAAAAACAATTATCTAAGAAAAAAGCAGATGACAAGTTAGACAAGCGGTAAGCCTGCAATCACAAGGCATAAAGACATTTTCTTGTCAAGGGTTAGTCTCACCTACCAACCTGTGCAAAGCACTATAGGTGACTAACATTTATCAACATAAAACATCATCCTCTACAGCTTCCTGTGTAACAGAACATTTTTATTTTTATATAGAAATAGTTGTGACTGAGCAAACACACCCTACAAAAGAGTTCCCATCACAGTGGATTCACTATAGCTTCACAGAGATAGTTCTTGGCAGATAAATGCTTGCTGACCACTACTAAGAGAAGTCAGACTCTGAAAGTGATTGCCATCCTATATAAAAGGGCAGCTTAGAAGACTGCTTATGTATATTGTTCTTAAACAAAACTTGACAGACGTCCATCACCAGCTATCTGGAAAGGTACAAGTTAGATTATCCACTGCAACACCACAACAGTTACCCAGATACAAAGTGACAAAGTAAAATGTACTAGTAATTTTGAAAGAACTAGGTTATATCAGCCAGTATATTATGTTTTGTCACTAGGATCAAGAGCGGTGATACAAGTGTCCATCTCCATACGTGCTATGGGACCGACACTCTTTAATGTCTTCGTCAATGACTTCAAGAGTGGAGTCGAGTGCACCCTCAGCAACTTCGCCAATGACACCAATCTGTGGGGTGTGGTAACACCAAAGTGGTGGGATGCCATCCAGAGGGCTCTACACAGGCTGAGCCGTGGGCCCAGGTGAACCTTACAAGGTTCAACAAATACAAATCATAGAATCATCACAGAATGGCCTGGGTGGAAAACGACTACAATAGTTGTCTAGTTCCAACCCCCTGCTATGTGCAGGTCACCAACCAGCAGCCCAGGCTGCCCAGAGCCACATCCAGCCTGGCCTTGAATGCCTCCAGGGATGGGGCATCCACAGCCTCCTTGGGCAATCTGTGCCAGTGCCTCACCACCCTCTGGGTGAAAAACTAACTCCTAATGTCTAACCTAAACCTCCCCTGTCTCAGTTTAAAACCATTCCCCTTTGTCCTATCACTATCCACCCTCATGAACAGCCATTCCCCCTCCTGTTTATACGCTCCCTCCAAATACTGGAAGGCCACAATGAGGTCTCCCTGGAGCCTTCTCTTCTCCAGGCTAAACAAGCCCAGTTCCCTCAACCTTTCCTCACAGCAGAGGTGCTCCAGCCCTCTGACCATCTCAGTGCCCTCCTCTGAACCTGCTCCAAGAGCTCCATGTCCTTCCTGTGCTGGGGGCCCCAGGCCTGGACGCAGCCCTGCAGATGGGGCCTCACAAGACTGAGTAGAGGGGGACAATCACCTCCCTCTCCCTGCCAGCCACCCCTGTTTTAATGCAGCCCAGAACACAGTTGGGCTTCCGGGCTGCAAGCGCACACTGCTGGCTCGTGTCCAGCTTCTCGTCCACCAGGACCCCCAAGTCCTTCTTCACAGGGCTAATGCAGGGTCTGCACCTGAGTCAAGGCAATTCTCACTACCAATACAAGTGGGGGATGAAAGGATTTAGCATAGCCCTGCTGAAAAAGACCTGAGGGTGCAGATGGATGGCAAGCTGAACATGAGGCAGCACTGTGCCCTCACAGTTCAGAAAGCCAATCGTATCCTGGGCTACATCCAAAGAAGCGTGACAAGCAGAACAAGGGAGGTGATCCTGCTCCTCTGTGCTGGTGAGGCCTCACCTGGAGCATGCAGATGTGAAGTCCTCAGTGCAGGAGAGACGCGGACCTGTTGGAATCCATCCAAAGCATCCAGAGGAGGGCCACAACAATGATCCAAGGGATGGAACACCTCCTCCCCTATCAGGACAGGCTGAGAGAACTGGGGCCGTGCAGTCTGGAGAAGGCTGCAAAGTGACCTAAGAGTGGCCTGTCAGTATCTAAAGGGGAGCCACAGCAAAGAAGGGGACAGATTTTTTAGGAGGGTCTGTGTGACAGAACACGGGGAAATGGTTACAAGCTCAGAGAGAAAATTTAGCAAAGCTATAAAGAAAAAAATCTTTTACAGTGAGGGTGGTGAGGCACTGTATCAGGTTGCCTAGCCATGTGGTTGATGTCCTGTCCCTGGAGATTTTCAAGGCCAGGCTAGATAAGGCCTTGGGCAACCTGATCTAGGTGTATAGCTGTGTTCATTGCAGGGGAGTTGCAATAGATGGCCTTCAGATGTTCCTTCCAGCTCTAAGGATTCTATGACTCTATTCTATGACCAGCAGCAATGTTTTGCTCTGGGATAGGCAGTTTCTGAGAAAGACATGCTGAGAAAACTCACCTCCACAGTTTCAGCTAAACAGCTCGATAAGATACACTGAATGTTCCTGTACTACTTCTCCACCATTTGCTACACCTTCACCAGTCTAGGGTAGACATTTCAAAGATTAGCTACCATTAATAAGATGGTCTTGACTAGCACATTAAGCACTCATTTATAGGAAACTCTAAGCTGTGTTTACTTCCTTTGTAAAAAGGAAACTCCCATTTCACTCTGTTTTCAGCCTTAAGGCAAAAGATCCAAAATGCAAATGGCCAGTCTTCCCACAAGAGCTGAAGTACTTGCATTTCTGTTAAAAGTGGGTGGTTCTACTGCACATCATGTGAGCATGCCTCCCTATGGAAAGCAACTTGGCACCAGCAAGTCATCATTGTTTTCTGGGCATTGGTACTGGGGCAGAGAAGATTCTGACTCCTTAGCTAATACTCTTGTCTACAAATTAATACAACCAAGTCCAAAAAAAACTGAGAATTCAAAAGTATATGAAACAAGCAGCATCTGCCTTCCCTATCCAAAGCTCATTAGCCCCACTTTCAGGGTTTTAGGTAAGGCACACAGAAAGTTTCCAGCTTGTGTGTGTTCGTTTAAGTACCTGAGACATCAGAACTACTAAGGAAATGCAAGGGGAAAGGCAAAACTGAAACATTTCAGCCAGAAACGCTTCTGGCACTTAAACAATTATCTGCTTCAACACATGCCTCACCAGTGTCTAATCTACCAGACTAACATGCTATAATTACAGTTGTCTTGGGAGGCTGACAGATGCTTGTCACTGCTACCAAGTCCCTTCAAGTTATCTCATGATATCTCATTGGAGCTCATCCATTCCACTCAGCCATTAGTAGACTCCTGCAAGGCCCAGCCTATTCAGATACTTAGCATCCTCTTTGTCACTAATGCTAAACCAAAGTTTTAAAAAATGCGTGGATTCCAGGATGAATGCCCTGGAAAGGAAGGCTTTACTTTTCCACACTACTCATGGAGCCTCATACAGCAGCAGGCAAAATCCTCATGAAGAATTCTTCAGGATAACTTGGTCCATGCTCCTCCACCATGAAGATGGAGTGCCCAAAAGAAAAAAAAAATCCACAAAGGAAATGATCACTCCTGATCAAACCAAAAGACTGACTGCAGGTCAAACCAGAACCAACCAAGGGCAGCCTTCTGCTTCAGAACAGGAAGGTTTGGAGTCCAGCTGCTGTGATAAACAGTGGGAGAGAGCAAGCCTGAGGGTATTACAGATATTACTCTGTAAGCAAGTGGGAATATCACTTGCAGGCCCACTCCTGGTATGAAGGTTAAGTGAAGGGAGATCCCACTTCTTGTAGGCACATGACAGTACCACTGACACCATTCTTCAGAATCACACTGTAAAAGCAGTCATGTACTTTGGTGCTGGTCCTCAGAGCCACACCATGGCTCCAGCGAGGTCAACAGAGGAAAGGACTAAGCTAACGAATACAGATTGCAGCAACTGAATGGAAAGAACTGGAAAATGGCTTATATCAATAGTGCTGAAGCAGCTTTGGAAGAAAACAGTGCCAAAGCAAACAAGGTCACTGAATGCAAACAAACACTGGCAGAGGCAGAAGGCATGGACTTGTGAAGTTTAAAGCTTGATTAGGTGGAGCAAAACCAGGAAGGATTTATTTGGCACATCAGAGCCAGCCTGAACAAGCAATCATGAGATTCAGACAAGACAAATGACAAAATTCTCAGCAGACATCTCTTCATTTGTTTCCTTGGGATAAATTTGAAGAGGTCTTCAGAGGCCAAAACTAAACATTACTGCCTGGCTGAGCCGGTCATTTATCTCATCTCCCTGCAGTTTCTTTAAAGCATCAAGCTATTTTCTTTCCTTTACTGTTACATTAATTAAATTAGTTTAATAAACTAAGCTGATGAGTACTGAAACATGGCACACCCACTCAAACTAAGGGAAGACTTGGTCATGTTTCTGGGAACCACTGAGGCTGATAACTCTGTCACTGCTCTCTATGAGAAACAAGACCCATTACTACAAGTGAGGACTGAGTCAGCTTCAAGTAGCAGACTCAAAAGATATCCCGCAGGAGGCAATGAAAATAGTGATGTAGTATGAGCCAAAGGGAGAGAGAACATAAAAAAATTAAAGCATGACCAGAACTTGGGCTTTATTTATCAAGTCTGAGTATCAGAGCAAGAAAAACTATTCAATGAACAGGCTTCTGAAAAGATTAGGTAGGGTTTTCCAGTTTTTTGTTGGTTTTTTTTTTTTTTTTTAAATGTATATTGCTTCACTTCTAATTACATCACAGGAATCCACTTCAAAAAAAAATTAGACATCTCTTGCCATAAGCAAGTCAGATTCGTACAATCTACAGTGCAGTATCCTGACATTTGAAACAAAAGCTGAAGTATTCAAAGTATATCAGTACCACAAGTAACTTTTCAATTCTCAGGCTGACAGGAAAACACATCTTACTCTACAACTGATATCTGCCTCTAACTGCAGACTGACATCCAAACCTAATATCATTTAAGGCATCAGCTAGGAGTTCCCATATCCTCCAAAGTTTCAGTTTGCAGAGGGACCTACAGGCACTTAATCCCTTTGCAGTAACAGCTAAGGGCTATTACAGAAGCTATCCAGCAATCAAAAGACGGAGGACATGTTTCAAGCTGTTCCAGGCCAGTATTATAACCTTCCCATAACCATGACTGATGCAACTTGTACCATTTTCAGATTTGAAGTCTTCTGACATCTGAAGAGTTTGTTCTTCAACGTTTGATAAAAAGCAAGACCCAAAGTGTTCTTTAACCATGTAGCAGAACTTTTCATCTCTACCAACTCAAAGAAACACAGTGGCACAGACAACAGCTCAAAACAATCCTGTCAGCACCACCTACGCTAGATTCTGGGTATCAACCAGCAATGAGTTACACAATGACCACTGTTTCATCAATATGAGGAGTGCTCCTAAAAGGTCTCCTTTACCTCCAGGCTCCGCAGGCAGGAAGACTACCAGGCCCCTTGCGTTATTTTTAAACAGGTTCTCATTTAATCAAGTGACATAAGGATACTTTGAAAGCCTCTAATATTATCATGTCAACATCAATAAGTGAAGAAAACTGTTTCAAATAGGAACACAGAAGCAAACCTAGAGAGACTATAGACTACAACTGGAGATGGTAAAAGAGCAAGCTATAGGTCAGAAGAGGGAAACAAAACAAATGTGCTCAAAGAACTCCAAACTGTTGACTTCCACTGGTCAAAAATTCTTATATATAAACTGTACTAAAATATTGTGCCATTTTGTTCTCATACAAGCAAGCATACAGAAGGAAAGGAAGTAAACACATGACACTGAAAAAATGGCTAAGAATACAGAAAGCACCTTAATTAGACAAGAAAGAATCCAAAGTTTCGGGATCCCTAGCTGGTGCTGGCACACATTGGCAAGGCTAGTTGAATTTGCTTAAATTAAAGTTTTGCCATTAAAATAAAAGGGTACAACAAATTTAAATTTTACATTAAGAACCTAGCATTGCACGCTCAAAATCACTTGGTCACTAAAGCTTGTTTCGTTATCATCCTGAATAATTTTATCGAAGAGCTTTATCAAAGTTGAGGACTCTCCACACTAGAGCACCCTGCAGATAATACTGCTGTTAGGAGGACTATGAAGTCTGAAAGCAGGTGTGCATAGGCTTATCCAGAATGCTCAAGCTGAGACCAGTGGTATTGAACACCAAGACAAACTCAGGAGGAGGGCAGAGAATATTCCTTCATTTCCAAAGATGAGATATAGTCTTTCTATCCAAGCCCCAGGATGGACCAAGAACTACTGTTCAAATTATGTCATTTGTTTGTTAATTAGGATTCTTAGGGAAAGTTAAAATGCTCAGTGATTATGCGATGTCTTCAAACATGCACAAAATACTTGTTTGGCAGCTACGTACAGATCTGCTAACAGAAAACCCTGGGAGAAGAGGAATCAGTGCTGGCCAACAGACCTGCCATTCCCTTCCAGAACCACACTTAAGCAAGCTAGAATTTCTGAAGGACGATACTGTCACTCCTATTAAGCTACACCTCGTAGCTCAGGTGATCACTCCAGAGATGTGGCAAGCTCTGTAATTTGCAAAGTTCCTGCACTGGAAGACCTTCACTTCTTGGGTTTTCAGTAAGAAACTGTAGAGTCAAATTATCTAGAAAAAAACGGGCTCCACTAGGCGCAAAACAAAGGACACTTCATGGATGTGAAACACATGTACACAGAAACGTGCTCGGAGTTCTTCCAGGACAGGTTTTTTGCCACCAGTATTCATTCACCTTTGGCCTACTCTCATCTCAGACACTTTATGTAACTTTACAGAGACCACGTGGAAGGACCATCCTTGGTGCCAAGGCAAACATCACAGATGGAATATTTCACTAATTCTCAAGAATTGCTCAGCAGTGGTTTCATAAATCAGACTAGGGTGTTCACACCTCACATATGCCTTCAATTTGTATTTGCATTTATGTTAGAACTAATAGAAGTGGTATTATCACAGCTAGGTAACAGCATACAATTTTCCTTTGGCCTCGATTTCTATGTTGAGGGTATTTTAGCATTAGATTCAATAGATTTTTGAAGCAGATCATCAAGGTTGTTTCTTTACAAAAGACCTCTGTCTGGAAAAGAGGGGTTCATCCTCTTGGAGAAGTTTGCAGATGTAGAAAGAAAAGCTTTCACCAACTCCTCACTTCTCAACTCTAGCCGCTAAAAAAAAAAAAGCAGTATGAAGTTTCTCTTCTCTATCTTGATCTTGTGATCCACAGAACTAGAATAGTTAGGGGACTTCATGTGGAAAAAAACTGAAGAACTAGTTACTCAAACTACAAGACTCTTAAGAACTGAACTGCAGCTGACATGACAATGAAATGAAACTACAGCACAGCAACACGCTTTCTACACTTCTGCAGACAATCCAAAACAAACATTTCTAGCCTGAATTTCTACAAGAAAAATCATGTGACAACAAAGACATCTATTTCATGCTACCACTGGGTCTCAGTGCTCTCTTTAGAGGTAAAACAAATAGAAAAGCTCAATCTGGGCACTGAAGATCCAAGATCTTTCATCAGAGACACATACAGATGTTATGAGAGCTTGCTTGGTGAGGAGAAGAACAGCACAACGCCTCCTAGGAAGCATGTTCACAATCCGTTACCCAAAACAGTAAAGAAACCCAATCCCAGGTTGGATAGGACAAAGACTGGTTAAAACAGGACCCTCAGATGTTTAGATTGGTTTTTGTTCCCCCCCCAATCTCCCCCCCCCAGTCTCCCTGCATCCCTCATGTCTAGAGCACAGAACTTACCTGGCTGCTCCCACAATGCCCTTAAAATTGGCTCTTGTGTACTGAAGTTTTAAATATTGATAATGCCTAAAAACCAGTCATTTCTGTTTGCCAAAAGTTTTACAGTTCTCAATCCTTGAACAAGGTCCATAAACAAAAAAAAGCATGCACATGTATTGTATGCACAGCAAATAACTAGCATCTTAGAACTGACATTCATCTCCCAGTTCACTCTTAGTATTCTCATTATTATGGTTTGAGTGCAATATTTGCTCGAAGAACGTTCTTAAGTTTTATTCCATTAAACAGTAAACAATTATTCATTAAGACTGGAATTTTAAACAGTAAATACAAAGGTAACCCTTAAAGCAACAAGGTTTTCATCCTCATGCTTCACTTTAGTGGATGCAAACTATTTCTATAAGCACAAGCACACAGTAAACATTCATCTTTAATAACTCATTGATTGGTGTCAAATTAAGTTCCAGATTAATTTTTCCCCCTATAAGTGAGACACTGATAAAATTCTCAGTCTATATGCCTAAAGTCAAGGTAAATCCAGATGACACTGCAATAAAACTGAAGCGATGACTGAATAGATTGCAGAGATTTTCAGACAGGTAGAAGTTCCAGTGCACAGGAACTAAATTACCTTGGAATTTTAACCAGATTTGACAGATGAATAGAAATCAGCCAACAGCACACACGCAAGACCATCCATCCCTGCTAAAACCTCAAGAAAATTTAGTGAAGAAAACAGCTGGAGTTAACTTGCTCAGTATGCAGGTCTATTTTTAGACTGCGAATGTTTCTTCCTCAATTAGATTCTTCACTACTACCCAAACTACTCCAATAGTCCACTTAATCTCACTGATTCAAAACATCCAGCCTTCATTTTGTGAAAGATTTTCTACTTGGGAAAACTAGACATGAAAGATATAAACACTGTGATGGCACATCACTGAAAAATAACCAGTGTCCCAGTCCTGCATCAGGGTTGAGCTGATAACGTTTTCCAAAAACGCAAGAAAACGAACCTTTTTCAACATCTTGTTCTGTTTGTGGAAGAACTCCACTTTGATATCACCGCATACCGGCAAAGGTTGAGGGAATTCAAAGTACATATACTTGTCTTCACGTCTTGAGGGTCCTGAAGGGGAGGTGAATATCTTTACCTTTAGCTGGTACACCACAAACTGAGGATCTGCACGGCAAAAAGAGAGTGTCACTTTGCAAGAAATGGCCTTTAAGTGTCAAAAAATGCAATCAGAATCACAACCATAACCTATAGCATTTTGAAAGTTCAGTATGCATCATGAGTCAAGCACTGCAAGAAAAAAGCTTCATAGGACATCACTTGAAATAACCTCACAGATTTCTGTATTATGTAGCAATTTGTTCACACAACTAAAGGATTCCTAGAAAGTTGCATGTTCTTTATAGTGGAGTACAAAACAACTATATATAATAAATTCTTGATTTTTCCTCACACATTTCCTCTCATATCTGTGTTAGATGGAAATTCTCTTCTGTCTTTTCTCCATGCTGCAGAGCAGGCACCAATGTCAGAACAAACTGATTTCTACTCTTACACAATCAGAGATGTTAGACAAACAAGAACAAGGGTAAAATTTAACAGTAATACATAAATCAATCTGCACTGACAGCAGGCTATACAGACAAAGCCCGTAAGTCTGTCCTGTAAACCACCACCAGACTGCCAGCCACAGTGTAGTTCTCTAAGTTAAAGTAACAGCTGAAGTTGTGAGGGTTTTGCTGCAGCCTGAGCAGATGTAACTTTGAAACTGCCAAGGGAAGCAAGCACGAAAGCCAGAAATATTAAATGAAATTTATTCCAAGAAATCTTCCTGCATTTACTCTTTTAGCATTTTCTGCATTTAATTGTTTCTCCTGGTTTCTCTGTTAGTATCAGATGTAGACTGCTCTCTAGACAACACATGGTGAACCATATCAGCCATGCAGAAACCACCACTGAGGAGCTGTGGGAATCTCAGCTGAGATTACCCACACTATCTTGCTGAGCAGCCTGTCTTTAACATCATACTTAAATCTCTCAAATTCTGAGCAATGTGAAATCTGGTATCCTTTCTTTTCTGCCTGACAGACGCAACGCTGCTCTGTGACTTTAGAACAGAAGGAAGATGACAAAGAAAGATCAAAAATACCATTTGTCGCTAAAATTAATACCAGAGTTACGCGGATGAAGAGCAACACATCACTTTCACTTCTGAAAAAACAAATCAATGAAAAACTGCACGGAAACATAAATGGCAGCACTACTCAAAGACACTGAAATTGGTAGGTACTCTGTCTTCCCACGTGCTTAGCAATGACTTGTTTATCCCAACAGCCTCCTGGAAAAGTAACATGCTGGAAGTCTGGTAAGGGCAAAACAGTTAATAATGCAATAATCCATACTTCATGTAGCTTGATTTCACAAGCTTATCCACAACACTGAACTGCAGGAACACACAACCTCCACACCTCTAACTCAGAGAAACGTTTTCTGGCAGAGGCTTCCCCTCTTCATCCTCCTCCCGTAAATACAGCTGGCCAGACAAGCTGCTGTGGTGTTTCTTTTGTGCACTGTGTTTTCAGGTACCATCTTACAACACACAACACTGCAATTTTAATCAAAACCACAGTAGGCACTGGAATTAATTACACATTGCAGTAATCATCACAGCAAAGCCATTAGAAAAAAAAAATTTCCACTGCAACAAAAAGAAAGAACATGCAAAACCAGGCAGTTCCTGCTCTGTAACGTAGCCCACAGAAGGGCAGAAGAGCATATGCAGTCACACTAGGAATTCCCAAGGAATCTGCTGTTCCTTATTAACACATTGCACACCAGCAAATCACGCTACGTGGTCACTGGGACACATTATACTTTATAAGCCTTTGTCTAAAGAAAAAAATTATTCCATAGATAAAGAAACTCACTGCGTACATGCTTTCTCAAATCATCATGGGAAAAATAACCTTGCCACATTTGAAACCAACATGCAAAGAAACATTATTCAGCAATTCCCATTTCCCAAAAGTTGCTGTACTTTTAAAAACAGCTTTTTAAAAAGGTGAAAAACAAATACCGAAATGTGTTTACATTTAGTAGGATTGCAGTAAAACAACGATACAAGTCAGCCAGAGACAACGGAGTGCTGAGTACTTACTGCAAGTTCCGCCACTGAACATGGGAATTGTTTCAAACATCATCTTGTGAAACAGCAGTGCCACTGGTCTGTAATCAAGGTGATTCTTTAACAGGTAGCTATAGTAGTACACGTAGCGTCTCTGACTGGGAATTGTGACTCCCTAAACAAAAGGAAACAAACGTCAAAAGCACCCAGAGCATTTCCCGGCAGTCATTAAGGGGACTCCTGCCCAATATCTGAGAATCTAACTAACGGTGAATAAAGCAAGAATGAAATGGCACGTGAAGTACGCCGGTGCTCTGTGCAGCACCCCTTTAACCTGTCCTGCAGTGCTTAAGAAGATGTCACACACATTAACCACCGTGCAGGGAGTACGTGGGACCCTGGTTCTCCAGGTACTTCTGTGGGTATTTCCTACATCCAGCTCAAACACAGAAGCAAAGAACACAGGCTTCTCTGTATTGCAAAGAGGAAGACCTCAGAGACAGGGGTGTCAGACTTCAGCAGCACTTTGAGCAGGAGGCCCCTGTAATTTTTAAACACTGATACTGGAATTTCTAGAGAAACGCAAATCAAAGGAGTCTACTTTTGTTTGTTAATATCACTGTACTCATGACTGACACTACCTGTTGTTACCAAATGTGTTTCTGAAATGTCTTCACAAAAATCCAGTGTGGAAAGTTTCATTAATATGAGCTTGATGGCCCAACTGCTGAATGAAGGACTTCAACTGAATTAGAGCTCTGAAGTAAACGCTTGCTTTGAGAACATATAACCAAAGAACATTTTTATTATCAATTTTGTAATTATTTTAAGCTTCAGTAATTATTTTTAGAGCTCTTAGAGCTGGTACTTTCCAGAGAAAGTGATAAAAGATAAATTTAATTCCTTACAAAATAGGTTGTATGTTTTGTATCAACCCACACTATGTATTTGTGGCAGCATAATTGAGTATACTTCCATACTATAGCTAAATGTGAAATTGCAATAATATGAAGGTAACAGAAGTTTCTCATCCAGGAATCTTTTGTCACAAAGCCTAGACACAATATCCCTGTGTTACTACTATAAGCATTTAGTTCTAATACCTGCATTCCTTTGTAACAGAGAGAAGTGAAGGATGGCTGGAATACTTAAGCATCTTTCTGCCTGTATTTAGAAAATGTTGAGTAATGCCTCCTTACCGCCTCAGCTACTTAAAAACTAGTATTAAGCAAAACACTTCTCCCGGTATCACTTGTACAATGGCATTTTTAAGTAGCCTTATATGTAGACAAAATTTGTGGCTTAGATGTCATCTTGGTAGTAGTTAAGAGATTCATGTCTTAAGGGAGCTTCAAAGTTTCCTTTATTGGAATCTGAGCCTCATGCCCGAGTCTCAAAGCAAGAGCGCAGGGAAGCAGTTTAAGTAATTTCTCTTGAGAAGCTTATATTTCACATCTACACTCGCTGACATTTTCTGAATGGGTATCCAATGAGTTCCTCTAGTCCCTGTGCCAGAGTTTCACAATACGCTGCTGTGTGGACATCACAAAAATTGCCAGCTGCTGCTTCTGGTGCTCCTCTTATTGTAGCAAGGGCAGTAGTAAGAAGAACAAGCACTTCTGGAAGTAGTTCTCCCTGCTAAATCTGGAGCTTCATACTGAGCAATTGGCATCGGGTTTAGCAGAGGTTGTCACCTGGGTCTGCTGAACAAACAGCCATTGTAACGGACCAGCTCTGACACATCTGACGCTGGTTATCTACCCTGCTGAAGGAGTCATTCTGAGACTTCCTTGCAGAAAATAATTGGTTTCTGTTTCCTGTTCAGTTACATGTAACTGCCGCTACAACCACTACTGGGAGTCACTCCTAAAATGCAACAACGTGGAGGTCAAAGAACACTCTTCAATGAATCATCTCCAGAACTTAAGTTCTTCCTACCTGATAACTACTCCTCATGGAGTAGCCACTCCTTTCTTCTGGGAGTGCACTTCACCACAGAGCCCTCTACAGAAGCGGGAAGAAATAAAAATCTCATCCAGCTGTAGGAAGGCAAACTGTCAGCCTTCATCATTACAGCAGGATTTTGGTGTCTGTCTTAGGGAATAAGCTAACCAGTTCAAAATGCGGATGCAGTAGCAGCTGTTTTAGAAGACTTATTTGGGGGCTTACTTCTTCCCCGATTCTGAAAAAAGGAAGGACAACCACAATTTTTAAGTTTCAGAAAATCATGTCTTCAATACCGTTCAAAGGAGAAATGAAAATCAGTGCTATTCTGCTACAATGGTGGGGACTGATAGATAAAATCGTTTAGACAATGTTTCTAATCTTTTCCATTCCCTCCGTTTGAAAAAGAAACCCTTCCCTGAGGAGCTGCAGAAGTTGAAAGAGGTAACTTAGAGGAAAAAAAAAATCACTTTTCGTTTGGAGACAGCTTTTTAGGCTCAGTTCTGCAACATCCACTACCCTTCCTAGGATGACGCTGCAATAGTAGGCTATCTACTATCTAGGAATTGTGCATTTGTTCTACATCTCCTGTTAGATGTCACAAAGGCTTCTGGTGGAGCTGTTTCTCCCACCAGACACCAGGGAAAAGCTTGCTACAGAAGTACTCATGGTTGTTCTCTTGACTAATTAGCCATACTTCCTCTCATAATTAGTAGCAATTTCTGCCAGCATAGGTAACAAATCCTCTCAAGAATCAATCTATCGTGCACATTAATGGCAACAGTGATTGGAGCTGTGATCTTCTCAGTTGCTATACGAAAGCTGAGCGCTTTGTGCTTGCTTTTAAAGAAAGAGTATCTAGTACCTGATTAAAGCCAATTTTCTTTCATCATGTTTTAGCCCAGCAAAAATAAGAAAAAATAGTATTTTCTTGCATCTGGGCGCAAGCAGCTCTTTTGATGGTCCAACTCAGGAAGTCAGTTCATGGAGGTGTGGCAAAGCATCAAATCAGAGAGCAGCACTTTGCATGCAATACCAAAACACAGCCCAAAAGGGAAGAAAAACCTCCCAGAATCTACACTGGAATACCTGCTTATAAACACAACTTTTACAGCCATGTGAATCACATACTGCCCATTTGCCAGGCTCAAGAGCTGGGAAAAAAACCAGCTCTTCCAGAAGAGACATCAAAACCAAAACAAAGTTGCTTGTTACAGATAATGTTTACAGCAAAGCTAAACAAGGCTCTCACAATTCCTGTTTAATAAATCCTCTGCTACCTCAAACATGCTGGAGGTACCACTGAGGTACTAGTGAACAACTAACTGTCCTTATCCTCAAGACACCAATGCACAGAAATACTACACTCTTTATAGAAAGGTAAACTGAGGCACAGCATGCTTCACCGTGTATCTGCTGCATTTTGAGCTGAGCGATTTCCACGTCATTTTATCTTCAGATAACCTTGAAAAGCATCACACAGCTCATTCCTGTTCACTATCACTCACTCCTATTAAAACCTACAAGTTTTGATGGGAAATCTTAACACCGTCTCCTTTAAAGTATGACACCACAACCATATTCTAAACTGGAATACCAGCTCCATCTCATAAAAACAGCAAACTAACTATCCACTTGCTCCTTCTAATGAATCAGCATCCAAATCCTGAAATTCCTTATACAATACTTCCACTCTCAAGTGTCTTCAAACACGAGACGCAACTTGTTAAAAGGCCCACACGCTGTGAAATGAATACCAAATGCAAACATTGCAGGAACACAGAGCACTCTGTACTTGAATAGGCTAAAACTGGCTCACAGAGACGATTCCCCAGGGCTGCTCTTACCAACATGGACAAGGAAACAAGGAAGATGAGCAGAGAGTCTTGCTGAAACTACCCTGCAAGGCACATCTCACTACAGCTGGGGGAAGATTTCACAAAAAAGTTCCCATTAATGATACATAACCAAGCCAAAAAGGTCCAATCTACAGTTACTGCTAAGTCAGCCTGGGCAGCACTGACAAGGTCATAATAAAGCTCTTCCAGCCACAAACATCATTCATCTGAGATTCTCCCACACCCCACAAACACAAGAAATTAAATATCATGAAGACTGAGGTGGCCAATGCCTAGCCTCCTTTCTGATGAAAAGGGGTATTCAGCCACGGATATGCTCTTCCAGTAGGGACATTCAGCTGTAAAAAGCACTTTAATGACTATGCATCTCAAAACATCACAGAAGTTGAGAGAACCTGAGGATCTGAATAGCTCATCTATTCAGACAAAACAAGCTAGAATAATCCTCTTATTTGGACTGAAAATGCTGAATGAGAAAGTTCACTCATCAACCACCCATTTGATGCAACACAGAGCAGAATGCTATTTAAAAGGGTATTTAAAATAAACTGTCCAGATCATCTTGAACAGGAGATGGAAAAAACACACCATTTCAGTGTTGTGATTAATTGCTTTGCTACTTAAGAAAGCTTTTTCATTGAGAAGGACTGCACTGACCCAGTAATATTTCAGCTAAACCAAACCAGATATCACAATTGACAGAGAACATTTCTCAAAGGATTTGACTATTCAGACCGACTAGGAAAAGCCTAAAGATGCATGCAGTAAAAGAGAAGAACAAACTAACTCACCTTCTTGTCTCTGGTCCTTACTTCCCCATAGAAATCTAGGGCTTCTTGAGCCTTTAAAAACTTTCCTCGATGCAACAAATATGCACATATCATTACACCAGTTCGTCCCTTTCCAGCTTTACAGTGGATTGCTGCAACATGATTGTCATCTTCACTTAGCCATTGGTCAAGATCTTCACAAAAAGGTTTGATAAGCTCTAACTGTGGTGGGTTATGGTCTTCAAAAGGGTACTGTGCAACTGCAATGAGAAGGAGTAACTTATCAAAATCTCAAAAGGAAATCACCAAAAGCTCAACTGGAGAAATCAAATTTGTGACAAGCATGAGAAAATTAACATCCTAAATAAAATTAACATCCTAAATAAAAAACAGTCTTGCATACAGATTTGTATACACACATAGCTTTCATTCTGCTATTATTCAGCAACATATTGCACACTAAATGCATCACATACATTTCTCTAGTAATACATAAGTATCTTGCTGCATGAAGAGACTATTCTGTACTGCTTCTGAGGTTAGTACTACAGACTCTGCACCTCACATCATGATTTTACTGGAATTTAAGAGCGCACCAACACAAAAAAATAACATTGTGAAAACCCATTAGACAACAATTAGACTACCTGCTGGGAGAAAACAAGGCCATGCCTCACTCACTGATCAGGTGAGGAATTCTGCAGCACATATTCAGAGCATGGTTTGGTCCACACTGGGAACAAACACTCAGAATTTGCTCAAAGGGATTTGGAAAAAAAGAAGGTTATTTCCATATTAAAAATGGTAATCAAAAAGATATCTCACACAAGGCACCTGCAATGTGTTTTAAGGTCAACCCATCAAATGCGGTTGTCTACTTGTTTTGGTTGGTTTTTTTTTTTTTTGATACCCAGAGACACTCTCACACAGTTTTTCCATCTAGAGATGGAAAGAATTTCAAGAAAGCATTCAGGGAAAAAAAAAATCTCAGAAGAGAACAAAAATAAGCAACCGGGAGAAGGACCCAAAACCAAACCTCTGTATGACCTGCCAAATCAAATGACAGACAGTGCCAGGCTGGCTGGCAAAATTACATGGAATTGTACTAGTTTGGCCAGGAGGATTACACTTCACAAAGCACACTCCAATTCTTAATCAACAGACTTGAGATCTTAAAAATACAAGCCTAGTTCAATTTACAATTCTCAGCTAGAAACACCATTTCCTTTTCTGGTATATAAAAAAAAAAAAGAATACATTCCATTTTTTGGCATGTGTTTGTAATTGTTTTGTAAAGGCTACTCTTTTGCCATAGACACAAGGCTCCTTTGATGAATCCACAAGGGCTTAAAGTGCAGAAGTACAGGATAAAGTTATGGAACTGCTAAATCACCATGGCATAAGTTTGAAGCCCTTCAGAGGGATCTACAAGGACAGTTTATTCTTTCGTAGTACAGATTGTCCACTTAATCTCTCCCAGGAGAACAAAAGCCTGATAAA
>JAPSGF010000100.1:2029277-2052462 GCA_035772895.1 Perdix hodgsoniae | reverse complement strand
CTAAATACTCTGCAAATGATCACTGCATGCAAAGTTACTTAGATGTTAGTTTCTGCTGCAGATATAAGTGAATGATATTAAGAAACCCCTAAAAGAGGTAATCACTCAGGAGATACTGCAGACCTTTGACAATATCTTAACTACATCCAATAACGCTCCTCTGAAGAGGAGAGACAACATAATGCTAAAAGAGCTGCATGAAAGATCAAAAATAGTAACAGCTTGTTGAGAGACCTGAAATAACAGACAAACCTTGCTGGATTTTCTGCAAAGGCTGAATGAAAAAGTGCTGAAATGGGTGTACTGAAATGGTTTAGATAGCAACCTTAGAAAACATCAAGTTGCAGAGCCTTGATCTGTTTTGAGGAGGGTACAGGTGCTCCATGGATGATGGCTGCTAGGACTGGAAAGAGGAGAGCATGAACAGCTAGCTCCTCTCTCCAAGTTCGCAGACACTGCACATAAGGAGGGAAAACCAAACCACAAAACATGGCAAAGCCAAAGGCCGCTTCAAGTGCTCAGGTACTTCAAAAACTACACAAGCTCTAGACAGAAAGTTAGTGTCCATGGACAAAGAGCTTTCAACATTTGTTTCCACATCTGATGCAAGAACATTTCAGCTGAAAATTTCTACGGTGTTTCACATTCAGTATAGGAATGAGAACTTCTTTTTGGAATTACTTCACTCCTAAAGATTTTAAAATACAACCATACTTCTGCTGCCGCTAAAAGCAAGCCCCAAGTCACAAATTTGATCACTCTTGTTAAATAATTTGGCAACGGAAGTAATAAAAAAAAAAAAATGAAGCTCCCTAAAACAGTGTTGTCTTATACAGAGGAACTGTAAGAAGTGGTCACACAAACACTGCAGGTCACAATTGACTGCAAAGTGATCTAAGCACCTCCATAGTAGAAAGCATAAATTAATGCAAGCGCGTGCACCAGACATGATATTAGAAGCATGTCCTTTTCATTTACACCCTTTCTTCTCTTATCCAAAGAAGCGCTCAAGCAGATCATAAGATACCTCTTTCTTTTTTCTCCCTTGTGTTTATTTAGCAAGGTTTCAGAACATTGCTATTCAACATAATTAGAGTAAAGCAAGAGTGATGATTGCTTCAAAAATGAATGTTTCAATCCTTCTGTATATTCAGACATTAAAGCAGCCAACTGGTCATGTATAAAACAACCTGTTCACAACTAGAAGGACGCATAAATTCAATAATAAAGTCAAGCCCCTGCTAAGGACCTAGTATCAGCCAGCTGGAGTAACATTCATCCCCAGTTTCTTATGCACAAATACCCTTTTCTCTACCCAGCCACTCTGAAGCATAACGTGAAGAGGAATTGCAAGTCTCATCACAGCACACAGAGATGTTTCTCCACAGAAAGAACAAAGGTAAATCTGTATTTATTTATTACCTGGTGCATTAATAGTGACAAGACAAGAACATTGGTTTCCACTTATTACAAAGGGCCTGATCAAAAGGTGTCCCTGAAAGCTTCCCCACGGGTTCTGCAAAGTGTCCAAGAGCCATCTTATCTCAAACAGGCATCTCATGGAAATTTAATTTTGTTTTTATTAAAGAAACAGAAGGTATGTTTGAGATCTTCAAAAAGCCGTTGCATATGAACACTGACAATAGCTTGGTAGTTTTCTCCATTTTTATTGTACGTGATGCTTCTGCATAAAATAATAGATCTCCTTAAGCTTCACAGCTAAAGTTTGTTGACAGAATTGAATAGAAATCTCTATACAACTCATTCTGCAACAGTTTTTCAAACAGTAGATTTCTGATTGCCCCATTAGGTCTTGTTTTAGTTAGGAACGCTGGATTTTGAAAACATAAGGAATACACCAGGTTTCTCCGGCGATTCAAATGCTATTTGACATGATTCTTTGCTCCCAAATCTCCTACATTACTGTTCTATAATACTATTCTAAATGTATAGTAATGTTCTATATAACTATACATTACTATCAGCTCTACTTTACACCATCATCCAGAAAAAGTGAAATATAAAGAGAAGAACATATACTAGAATGTGAATACATACCTCTGCAGTTAAATTTGGCGGTGTCATAATGTCTTTCAGCACATCTAAAAAGAAAAATAAGACAGAAGTTCAAGACATTCTCTAAGGTATTCCTAACATCTGCCACACCTCAGAGAATACAGATTAGCATATCAGAAAATCATGTAGACACTTCATCGTTATAATCTAAAACCATAGCTAGAGACTACATACAAAAAATATATATTTTATTACAGATACACAAGTTAGCAAATAAAGAATCGTTATTTTAGTGAAAAGCAATTACTTACCCTAAAGTAACTGTGGTCCATCAGTAATTTAGTCACTGTGACTCTCAATGGAGACATTCATGCAAGTAATGCAAGATATGCTTATTTTTAACACAGTAGGTTTAACTATTCCAACCACTCAAACAGCTTTAAAGCTCCCACATGAGCAAACAGAGGACGGCTATAACCTTCATCCAATTTTCTCTGAACTCAAAACACACATCAAGAAATCTTCGCAGCAACAAGCAAGCTAGGGCTTATGGTAGTCCCAAGGACATTCAGAAGACCCTCAGCTAGAGCATCCTACATAAGGACTCTTCCATCAATTACAGAATCATGATACAACCACCAGTAGTATCTGGAAGCACCACTGAACGGTAATACACATCAATTATACCAAATAGATTGCAAAACAGCTCTCCAACATGGTATTTTTTCTTGGACTTGCACTAACATCCGCTTTACTATGCCATATGAAATCCAGCCTAGCTAGCTACCAGCAAAGCAAACCACATAATGCAGTTGTGCAGGATGACACGCCTGGGGATGAGCATCACCAATTGGATATAAAGGAACTAGCCAAAATGGAAATGAGCTAGAGCTGAGGTTGGCGGTAGGGGAAAGAAAGAAAGAACAGCATGCCCTCTGCAATCTTCCTTAGAGATCACTTTCTGCAGGAAAAGTGTTGCATCCCTACACAATGCAAGTGAAAATGAACTTCAGGAGGAAAGGCAAGAACAACTCTTTCACAAAACAACAGGACTCTAGCTTGAAACAATGACTGGAAGTCATTTCAGTAAAGAAAACACATCTAGGTCTTCCATTCTGATTATAACCTGTATTTTTCATAGGGTTCAAACATCCCCCGCAGCTTCAGGACTAGTATGACCTTATCTTTCCTTTGGTAAATACATTATGAGTGCAGCCTTTGAAGCTGCATAGAGCTTACTTGACACTTTCAGACAAGAAAATGCAGACTTATAGGCTCTTGCTGTATGACTATTTCACCTAGCCTGAGTCTTACTGAAATGAGCTTGGTCCACAAAACTCAGACAACCAGGGATAGAGACATATCTGCTGGGATTGTACTCAGCAAATTGCAGCATCACAGAATACCCTGAGTTGAAGGGACCCACAAGGATCATTGAGACTAACTCCCAGCTCTACCACAGCATCACCCAAATCCAAACCCTACGTCTGAGAGCAGTGCTCAAACGCTCCCTGAGCTCCGGCACTCAGGGCTGTGCCCACTGCCCTGCACAGCCCATTCCGTGCCCACCGCCCCCTGCTGCAGCCCCTTTCCCTCACCCCCAGCTGCCCCTCCCCAGACACAGCTCCATGCCGTTCCCTCGGGCCGTCGCTGTCACACAGAGCAGAGCTCAGCGCTGCCCCTGCACTCCCTGTGAGGAGCTGCAGCTGCCGCAAGGCCTCCCTTCAGCCCCTCCGCTCTGGGCCACACAGACCTCAGCTGCCCTCACACCCCCTGCCCTCCAGATCCTTCCTCATCTCTGTAGCCCTCCTCTGGATGCTTCCCAATAGCTTTATGGCCATCTGATATTGTGAAGCCCAAACCCGCATCCAGTGCTCGAGATGCAGCTGCACCAGCACCAGGCAGAGCAGGACAAGCCCTCCCCTCGCCCGCTGGCAGTGCTGGGCCCGATGCACCCCAGTGTATGGCTGCCAGGGCACACTGCTGGCTCAGATCCGACTTGCCTCAGCCAGAACCCCCAGATTCCTTTCCACGAGACTGCTCTTCAGCCTCTCATCCCCCAGTCCATACATACAGCCAGGGTCATCGTGCCCCAGGGACAGCGATTTCCTTTTTCTGCACTGCTGAGCCTTCCTGGGTCCAGCCTTTGCTAGGCAAAAAGCCAGGTGGTTTCTACAGCTCTGATCACATTGCTGACACTTTCCCTGGGTCAGAAGTGACATGAAGCAGACTGAGTGGCAGGTGTGTCTCAAAGAACTATTATCTGCAGTCAAGCCTTGAAGAAGAAAGGTCAGACCCTGGATATATGCCCAAGATGTAGTCAGCATGCCTGGAGCAGCCATCAGCCACGCTGGGCAAAGGACTGGTACAAGTTAGTCAGTATTTGAACTTTGGAAGCAGAGCCTGCTAGGAAGCAAAGCAGTTAACACAAAGCATCTCATCCAACGGTGCTCTTCGTTAATCTTCCTTTTAAAGAAACACCCAGTTCAAAGGAATAGTATGAGAGGAAACTTCAAAACATAAAAAGAATCCACAAGGCAAAAAAGCCTTCAAATTGCAAAGTTTGAAAGAGTAGCAAGTAGAATACCATAAGGGATAAAAAAGAGTTTTGCTGATACCAAGGATAGAAACTGAGCACAGAACATAGCCATGTTATTCTCTATGCCCTCATATGGGAGCTGTACACATCACAGGAGAAGTGTAGAGCCCCAGGCACAGCCCTATAAAACATACTCCCCTTTCCTTGTATTAAACACATGCTACCCATGTTTGAGATCCCACTGGCACATGTTTTTGAGATGTTTCCATTGCTTAGCACTTTAAAAGCATTCGTTTTCTAAACGATGAGACCTGTAATACAGTCAGACCTCCACGTGAAACCTGCTGACAGGGCTACAGACTACAGAAAAGACAGCAGCCTATGCCAGTGCCTAACTCCCTGTACATGGAGACATAGAAATAAGCACAAAAATGTACCCTGTTCCTTCAAGTATCTGCTTCTATTAAAGAAATACAATGAAGAAGATGAAGAAGTGAAGAACAATTTGGTGGGACGCAAAGCATGAAAGCAAAAGTAAATATTAAGGAAAGGAAAAATAAAGGAAAAAATAGCAGATTGCTAAAGGCCTACATGAGAAAACACAAGGAACAAAATGAAACAAACTGCTCAAATATTCACTAGAAGTCAAAAGCTAGAATGTGAGCATGAGGAATAAATTACATCAGTTAAGCATCCATTCAGAAAAGTTTTAAATAAAACTGCTCAATATAAGCAGCATTATCAACTCCATGAAACAGCTACCATAAGGGATCTCAAATGTCATGAAATCACTCTGAATAACTTCCACATAACTTCCTTAAAATCCTACTTCCTTATTGAAAAAAAAAAAAAGTCTACTATTTACAAAGGATAGGACAAATCTACAGAGATGATGCTCTCCAGAATACCTGAAATTTCTTCTCATTTCATGACCAAACATTCCAACAGTTCACCTAATAGCATTTATTTATTTAATGTGCACAGATAACCTATCTCTGTAGCCACAGAAATTTTAGAAGTCGAGTTTTCCAAACAGCATTAAAAACTTCAATCTCCTCTTGCAAGAAATTAGTGTTTCCAGGACAAAGAGAATCCATACATTTTAAAAAGATTTTTTCCTCTGTGAAAATTTTGATCTCATGGGAAATATTTCTATTTTTGGAAGGTTCATTAGAGATTATTTTGAATTTAGCAGCAACAGAAATTGATGGGAGCTGGAAGGATTCTTGCAAATGAAAAGAATAAATTTTTATACAAAAACTTGAAGGCAAAACCTTCTGACACACCTGGACAAGCTCTCTACACAGCTGAAAATATCAGAAATGTAAATATCAGAAGTATTTGTCTCATCACTTAACTCCAAAGCATGCAGAGGATGGAATTTCTTGTCCCCTTCTTCCTCCCCTTCAAAGTAAAACGAGGTTGCTAGCACACAGCTAAATGGAAACACTTCAAGCACCATCCTTGCCCCTAGAAATCCTTGCCAAGAATTTTTTAACGAACTCCTACTCTCTGATCAAGCCTAGAAGCCAACACACAACCTACTGTTTTAACCTGCCCCCCTCTTGAGCCAGTCTGAAGCAACACGTTCAGCACTCTGCGATTCAGCAAACCCTGCTCCTCTAGGAGACCCCAAAAACTTACCACTGCGGGTATATTTTACACAACACAGATATTCAACAAAGATCAGCAAAGAAAGATAGTCAGAAAGTTATCTCCCCAAACAGCTGCACCAACTCACAGCAGAAACTGTCAACTATCCTGGAAGCATGGTCCTTTCCATCCATGAATGTCACTAAGACATTTATTAAAAGGCTAATAAAAACTTTCTGGATAGCTATGATGGAGAAAATAATTTTGTCACTGAACTGCATGGGGTCCAATTAATTTATTTTAATGCATATTCTAGTTAAAAATCTGTCCCATTCTACCCTGGACTTCACAGAGAACTTCAAACAACATTATTCCACATCTCCAGTATTCCACAGTTCCAGTATTGCTTCATTCCAACATCAGAAGTCAGAAATCATGCTTGATGCATGAATGATCCTTCAATTAATAGAGACATATTTAACCACTTATTTTAATCATTTTCAGATTGCAGTGGAATGCACTGCCTGTGTTTACATACAACTACCCTGAGCTGTTAGGAATTTTTGTTGTTTTTTAAATGAATATTTCTAAATAGCTGTGATTAGTGACAAATCACAGATATTTAGAAAGACTTATTTAGAAAAAAGCAGCAGCAGCAGCTCTAGAAGTTCAGAGAATCAATAAATCTAAACTCAGATTTTTGGGAAAAAAAATACACAGGGTAAGAAAACCAGGACCTGTTCTTCAACATCCGCTGACATTACCAAATCACTTATACAAACAAAATTAGGCTAAATTAGCATATAAAATGATCAGGGAACAACAACAGCAGCAGCATTTGTTATGTAACAAGAACAGCTTTCAGAATAACTGACTTTCCTGAGGAAAATACTCTTCCCTCTAAAGCAATCATCGCGCTCTGGTTGTGCAATAGTTGAATCAAAACAATGAGCAGGAACTGCGAGGAATACATGAAGAACCTGGGTACCAATAAAGCTCAGTACCCCTCAGAAACACAAAACAGACAAGACAGTATTCATCTGGCAACTCCTTCACTCAGACATACGTACGTACACGGACGGAAAGCCTGCAGTGAATTACTTTTCACTTTTTAATCACACAGTACAAGCTCTAGATGGGCTGGGTGCCAAGTCATTTAAAAATGTTCAAGTAATATGAATACACACCAGCATTTCATTTAACCTCACTCAGCTTCACTAAATGAAGTAACAGTGCTCTCAATCAGGCTTAATTGTTTTAATAAATGTGCAAAACATATCTAGCTCTGCTTCAGTACAGCAGTAAGACACTCTCACTTCCAAGCTATTTTTATTATTCATCATTTTGGAAAACAAATCTTTATGAACATACTTACAGATTGTATATCTTGTAATGGTTTTTATGCTTTGAATCCAAAAACCTTAAATAGGGAAAAAGAAAAAGGCACGCATTAATATACAGCACAGTGATGGTGATCTCAGCTTACAGCATCATTAGGATACCAGCAACACGCGCAGTGCTGTGCTGCCAGTCCAGCTGGCCTTGCACCATCCCAGGCAGGCAGGCAGCATGCTGCAGACCTCTCCCCTCCAAATAATCCATCAGCCTGAGTAAGGTTACTCGTGCAACCGGTGGGCCTAGATCTGACCTGCAGCCCAATGATTACTGTACGTACCCACCTATGGTGATTTCCATCTACACATCAATAGATTATGTGGGTGAAGGGTGATTCTTATTAAAGCAGAAAGTATAATGCCCAGTAACACCGTGGGTACAGAAGGAAGACAGATCACTCTACTTCTTTGTTTTGCACTCGTTTCATCTTAGTGCTAATTTTGTATTGAAAACTTCCCCTTCAAGTCTCAGAGAGTCAAACTGCAAACATGATTCATCAAAATTGCCATGATTATATATGATGTGTCACCCAGTAATGTTCAAGAAGAAATAACATACAAATGTTTACACTTAACATCATCAACAGTGTGTATCTGCACATCAGCCAGAAGGAATTTAATTAGCCATGACAGAACATGCTGTTCAAATTGAAAGAAATGCTAACTGCTAAAATCCTGGAAAGCTCAAGCAAAAATGAGCTCTGGTTATCACTTGTAATATTCCAGAAGAGCCTAGAACTCTGTGGTTAAACTGATGCGTTTAAGTAAGAACAGATGTGCGAGTTCTCCTTGGGCAGCACTGAATACGGGACTTCAACTTCACTGGCAGATATCCTTCACATTGCCCATGCTGGCAGACTTTGGGAGATTAAGAAAGATGCTGGACACAGCAATTTATTCCAGGACATGTTCCTGCAGGTCTGAAACAGCTGGAGGGAGAGGAGAGTGGGCTCCACTTCTGCCAGTAACATCAGCAGGACTAAGGGTCAGCTTCCACACAAGCGTTTCTCTAAGGACAAAATTCCGTCCAACGTGGAAGCCCCAGATGACAGCCAGCAGCCCAGTCAGGATCACTGTTAAACTGGTCAGGATAGCTGTTCAGAAAAAGCCCACTGGCATATCCCCTTGTGGCTCAAAGCCCATTTCTACGGAGCTCAATCAGTGAATTTTGACATACAAAGCTCTAGAAAAAAAAAATTCCAAGTATAATGCTACTTCAGCATCCAGCTCCCTACAGACATTTCATTTGCATCTCTCCATATCTTAATTTGGTTCATCACACTTGGAGGTTATCATTAGTCCTTCTGAACAACAGTGTTTAAATGGACAACTTCATAAACATCGGTAAATCCCTTATTTGTTCTGTGATCAGCATTAATACAAACCTTCCCATTAGGAAATGACTTCATGCATCTCAACAATTCGAGCAGAAACACAGGATTTTAAGGAAATAAATTACAGTGATGCTCCCAAATTGATAAGAAGATCCCTTACAGTTGAATAAAGCAGCTCAGAATGTATAAATTTCATGTTAAAAACAAAACTTTCACAAAACATACTATCAGTGTCACCAGCAGTAATGAATTTTGCCTGTTTTTTCTTCTTCAGAAACTAAAACACAGCCTTTACCTAGAGCCATTTGTTACTTACTGCTATCAATCACAATTAACTTATCAAGCACTTCATTTATCAAGTAGAGAAAGGCTACATGCAAACGCTCTGAAATGCCATCAGCTATCTGAGGAACCACATGGATGCCCATCTTTCTAAAGGCAAAGAATCTCATTTTACTGCAACACAATTTGCCATGTTCATTTTTACACATGAAAAGCAGATCTGGGCTCAGCACAAAACAGCAGCCTGGAGAATGCTATTCTCAGTGTTTCCAACATTTGTTCAGAAATACTAATAAAAGCAATGTCTATTAGATGAAAAAAACACCATTTTTACAAGTCAGGTCGTACATCCTTTTCTAAACAGAGCATAAGTGCCCTTTTCTGCACCCATTTAAGACAAGAATAACTTAAAGAAGAAAAACAAAGCCTTACCTTACTACATCATCAATATTGTTCCGGTATACTCCTTCAAGCCTCTCCGCAGGAAAACCCATAGCAATTATGTTTGGATAAATATCTGAATATGTGAGTTATGGAAACACTCGTAAAATATGTAAAACACGTATAACAATATTAAATGGACATTGTGAAATATTTCTTTGCTCCTGTACCAGCTGGAGAAACAGCCCAGAGCAACTTCCATATTCAAAGAATTCAACATTGTCTATACAGTAATAGGGGGTTCCTTCCAGAAAAAAAAAAACGGAAGAAAAGATCAGGGGAAGAAGAATCAGTACAGAATTTTTTCCATAAACAGTATTGTGCCGCATCCAGTATAACAGAAGTCTGCTTATAACTCACAGATAACTCGACAGAAATTTGTACTACTGAATAGCTGATGTTAACATCAAGTAGAAAAGCCGAACTGTGTTACCTGCACCCACCATGCCTCATCTCACCAAATCTGCATGTACACTACACAGTGGTCTCTCTCCACAGTTTGAGTGGTGTATTAAATCCAGCAGGAAATTATTTCAGTCTTGGATGACTAAATTGCAAGATGCTCCAAGTCAGTACCATGGTAAAGTCCCCAGTGATCCCCAAATCCATCTATCATGTAACACAAAACACGCATTTCAGTCATGCAAACCTTGCAATGGAACATTTCATCACTTTCCATGATTTCCATAGAGCAGACCAACGGAATAGCTGCTAAAGGTGAGATACTGCAAAAGACTGGAATACATAGAATCAAAGACAAGTTATAGAACTTGTTTAATTAAAAAAAAACACACTAATAATAACAATCCTCACTTCTGGTAAAAAGTATCTAATTTCTTATTCTGAACTACCTACAATTCACTTACCAAAAATCAATACAACCCGAGATAAAGATCTCCAGAAAAGAAGAAAACCACACTAAGAAAAAAAAGTAAAAAAAAAAAAAAGTGAACTTACATCCAGAGCAGATGTGTAAAGAATTCACAACAGCTTGCCAGAAAATGACCAGCATTTAGTATCCTGGTGGTGTAATGATATATGCTGCCATCGTTTTTTAACACAACACAAGAAAACGCTCCTTAGTTTTAAACATCAGAAAAGTTAATGCAGTGAAGAAGTTTCACTGAAAAGCAAAACAGAAATGAAACCAGCAGCTCAAAAGCAGCCCGTACCTTGCCACATTAACATACTCCTCCTCAGACTAATTTTAGAAGGAATAAGAACAATATGTTTGCAGTTGGCCCCACTTTAAACAACGGAGCTGGAGCAGGTGATTTCCAGAGGTGCCCTTCAACTTAAATTATTCTAAAACTACAAGAACGACTGTCCTTGTTAAAACACCAACAATACAACCAAACTGCCAAGAGCAGGCAGCAGGATGAAGGCACTGCAGCCCCTTCCAAGATATGTTCCAGTTACCTGCACACAACAGAAAGCCTGAAATATGCTGCAAGCCATCTCACCCTGCACTGACAGAGATCCCAAAGGTACTTGCAGTAAAGCAGCAGGGACTGAGCTCTGCAGTTAGCTAAACAGCTGGCCAGCTGGAGAGCAAGTTCTTATAACAGTACACAGAAGTTATGCATTCTCTGAAAAAGAAAAAATCCCTAGCATTTACTGTGTGGTATCCAAGTATAAATAAGCATCAGTCTGCCTAGACTGCTCTAAATGAGTTATGCAGACAACAATCAAAAAAAAAAAAGCTTCTGAGGGATCCAAACAAGTATCTGCAGCCACCTCCTCAAACACTGACACATAAAAGGGATTTATGCCTGGTTTCCAGTTCACTCTGCACTTCCCCAAACCTCAAAAAAAGCTTATCTTGGAGAAATTAAATTGCTCGGCATTCAGATCCCGTGATAATTTCAGATACTATCATATCACATCAATCTTCAACTTTGAACTTTGCTCTGAATGGATTTTACTCTGCAAGCAGACCACACCTCTTAGCTCAAGTAGCAAAAGCGCAATAAATTCGCGATGCATTTACTAATTTATCAGTTATTACGTGCTGTAAGATTAAGAAAGCAGCTGTAAGCCATGTGCACCTGCTCCATGCCTGTCACACACTAGTGCATTACCTGACATCCAGCTATCACATTCCATTGCTTCCTCCTTGCTACTGATTTGCAGAACACAGAGCACACATCTATCTGCTGCAGCTCTACCATTTTTGCTCAGAGCACCTCCCATCTGTACACTGCTCTGAGCAGGAGGGCCCTATAAATTACTGTAAGAAAATAATCTAGTATATTAGTCTGGTTTTCACAGCACTTCAGCATGGAAGACAAGCACTTATGCTTGCAATGGGGTTAAAATCAATTCATTTTGACACGCGATGTGAAAGCCATTTGAAGTTCTGCATAAAAAAACCCAACCTGTTTCAACTACAATATCACCCATGACACAGACGTTAGGGCTTGCCAGAATTACTCTACAACTTGCTCAAATCTCTATTTACAACCACAAGACTCACTACGCGGCTTCTTCGTGTATTCAGTTCAGTGGCTTTTCTTCTTGCTGTCCCTGGGACACTAAAGAAAGAGATACATTCCAGTATTCCCAGATGGTAGAAGATGGAAAGGAGGCAGAGAGCAGAACATCTTAGCAGCATTTCTACTTCACAGGCTCACAGGTAACCAAACACCAAAAGCCTTGAGCATGCACGTAGATGGAAATAAAAGGTTTAAAATTAACCGGGCAGTCTCACACTTCTGGATATTGCAATCCCTCTTGGCCCTGGACTCTCAGGTGGCTCCTCAAAGGTGCTACACACGCAGCATGCGCACAGATCATTTGCACTTCCTCTTTCTAAATCACAGTAAACCAAGAAGAATCGAGGACACTCACGCTTAATCACGTTTCAGAACTACAGGTGAAAATTTAGCGATACTAGCTCTGGGATTAAAGATGTTCCAGAAAACACCAGCGAACAGAAAAAGGGGAGGAAGGGGGAAAACAGTGCCAGTCAGTTTACTGATACCAATTCAATGAAGGTGTTGTGTGCTGTAAGGTTTTGGAACAGGACAAGACAAACACTGAAGCACTAGTGAAAAACATATCCAAGAGTGAGCTCAGCAGGGGTTCTGATTTTAGGCAAGCGTGGCTGTCTTTAAAGAGGCACACAAGTCTCTCTTCCACCTAAATATAAGCGTCCTGAAGTACCTTCCTTATTATCTCCACACATCAGGCTGGAATGCAATTCCCACACCACTGCTGACTCACTGCTGTCTGTGAGGGATCAGGCTGCGCAGAACAGCGGGTGCAGCAAGCCAGCGCCGCGATTCCATGGCATTCACTGAGCCACAGGATTCCTCTGCACCAAACAAAAGGAAGCGACAACTCTATCAAGTGTATTCATATTGCTGGAGAAGAGCATTTGGTGGGGTCTACACAGACTTCTGACAAGCATGCAGAAGAGCATTGCTCTGAAAACCTCCTGTCGGTTCCAATGGCCAAAAAATATCCTTTGTCTTGCAAAAAGAAAGGCTGAAGAAGGAACGCTGGTGCTTTTACTGCCTGTGCTGATGATCCACGTCCTAAAAAACTGCTATATTAACTGAGTTGTTCTACCCTTTCCTGATAAATCTGCACTGCGAAGGCGATTATCCCTACTGCACCAGTACCAGCATGCCATTTTCCTGATGCTGGGCTCCTTCCCATATGCAGCTATGGATTTTACCATCCCAAAGCGTGCAGAGTTGAAATCATTGCGATACCACATAGAGCATCATCTTCAAGGAATCGCTTTTATCATCACCACGCTGCAAGGCACAGGGACACTGCTTTCCATACGTGAGTAAATTAACAGAGATTTCTGAAGTCCAAATTGTAAGAGTCGCTAGCAAGATGACGTTTCTCATGGGAGCTTGGAAGCCGGGCTTCCATTCAAAGCAAGAATTCCAAGCCATCGTGAAATTAATTATGACACCAATCATTTTGGAAAGCTGGATGGTCTAGCACATACAAGAAGTTCACCATCAATTCCAGCCTCACTTTAAAGAGACAAATGGAAATGGTTAAAACCTCAGCCAGTTACTGAGGCAGTTCTACAATGCTTCCAGTTTGCATGCAGAAGCAAAGTTAACCTAAACAACATAAACTACCACAAAACTGAAGCAGGCTTACCAAAAAAAGAAAGAAAGAAAGTCTGCTGCCTTTTGCCACAGCAACTCTTTCCTAAGGAACTCATTTCTGAAAATGGTTTCGATACCTTTTAAAGAACTTCTTTCTTTCTCAACTTGGGAATCATATAAGTTGAGATTTCACAGTCAAAAAAAGATAATAAAACAACCACCAAGACAGACCGAAGGCACTGACACTCACAATGCAGAACAGCAAAACACTAGAACGCTGCCCCCTACTCAAGTTTATACTTCTTACTAATTAGTTTTATCCAAGACTTAAAATTGAAGTGCCCAGCAGTTGGAAATGCCCAACACCACCAAGCAATGCCATTTCAGTGTGAGACAAACAGAGGAAAAATTCCGTATGCTACTTCAAAACATTTTTGCTCTACTGCAAGAAATTGCTTAAAGCCTGAAATAATTCCCACATGCTAAAGATGACAGTCCCCCAGGTGCTATGAGAAAACCTGTGTCATTATGCAAATCAGTAGTTATAACCGTTTTAAAAATAATTGTCCATGTATCCACATTTTGCAGAGATCAAATTAAAGAATGTGCAGTACACACAAATCTTAACTTTTATGTGTATGCATAGGCAAATGACTCACGTTGGTCTTTTAATTTAAAAAAAATGTGATTTTTCTCACAAATTGAATCTTTTTCCTAATTGTAGAAGCAGGCAAAAAAAAAGCACACTGAAATATTTCCCAGCTTTTAAACAGACACAAAAAGTAGCAAAAATACACAGCCACAGCCCCTCCTGCAATGATCAATCTTCTCCATTAACATCCAGAACTGTATCCATTAGCATTTCTAAGCAATGTATGAAGTTCTATTTCAAACAAAGTAAGCATTTAATCCCTTGTCCTTGCCCTACTCTAGGAGAAAACCAGAAAGCTAACGACCTAATCTTCCTATTTTGTAAGCATGCTCGAGCATGCAGTGCAGAATTTACATACGGCTTTACTTTCTAAACCAACACTGACAGGCTTTAAATCAAAGCCCAAATAAAAGACAACTTTAAAACTATTAGCCCTATGCAACCAAAGGTTGCAGGAGGATCTACTAGTCATTAGACTTCACTGTTCTTTAAAAAGGAAATTTAGAGTAAGTTGAAGATTCCTGAAAGCTGGGAATAATGCTCAGTGTTCAAGTCAAGCTTTGGAGCTAAAAACTGCGAAGTTCCATTTGATAACACTCCGAAGAGCAGAGGAACAACATTACTTTGAAGTCTCCCAGAGCTGCTTTGTTGCGTCAATTTTTCTGCAGTTTTCAGGAACTCAGCCTTCAGCAGCCACACAGCGGAGTCTAGCAGCACATCTGCCTTCACCAGCTTTGCAACATTAGTGTACTAACCTCAACTCTTTTAACTCCAGCTTAAACCCATCCATGTAGCAACACAGAAATTAAATTAAAAGAACTGAACTGCTCTGTAGCTGTTCAACAGCTTGACAGCCCGAAGCTACAGAGGGAGTGTTACAAGAAGTGTCCACGCTCCATCCTCAAACAGATTTCAGTGTCCTGACAAATGGCCAAACTCTTTATTAGCATGAGTTTCTTGACAGCATCCCTCCAAAAAAAAAAAAAATAAAATAAAAGACACAGGAAAATATGCCCAGCCAAATCGAGAAGTTTCCCAGCATATAAGCTGTTTAGCCTGTATACATGCATACTCTCATTGTAAAAAGGCTGCCAGCCCTAAACACAAAATAAGTTTATTGTTTTTCTCCAAGGCTGGGTAATCAGGAAGTAGAGAGGAAATGAACAGGAAGAATGTTCTTAAGAGCAAAGGAGGATTCCTTGTAGCCAGTCAGCTGCACTTGCCAACTCTACCATCTGTGCCTTAAAGAACAAGAGAAGAGACCAACTCAGATGTTGCTGAGAGAAACATTTTATGATTTCGGAGAAAGGCATTTAACCCATTAACGCTCAACATTTCAACGACAACCCTTTGTTCCTCTCCCTAAACCTCAAGCTTGTAATTCAAATGTAGTGACCTACACAAGAAATAACAGAACTGTGGCTCCTTCATTCCCGGATTCCAACAGTGGGAAGGAGTAGATCAGAAGAAGCTTTGAAGATGCTACCACCAGTAGCATTGCCACCTCTACCCTTTGTGGGGCTCTCTGGACCCACACATGCTCATGACACTGCATTTCCAGAACCATTCTCAGAGCAAGAACCTTCTCACAGGCTTTGTGAGTTGTATGAAATACAGTCTGGAACTCTCAACCCCAATGGGGCTTTGCTGAACAGCTAAGAGGAACAAGATGACTGAAAAAGTACTGAATTTACAGAATAACCAGGCAGTTTTTTTTTTTTCCAAAACAGTCTCAACCTCATAAACCTCACAACACAAATACAAAAAAAAAAAAGCACTAAGAGAAGCATGAAAAAGGATGTTTACTCTGCAGAACTTGTTCAGACAAGAAGCAAGAAGAATTCCTGCTCAACTCCCATTTCAACATGGCCTGGGATTGCAGACCAAGCAAGCCATGCAGATGGTGGCAGAGGACAACGCCTGCTGTATGACTTTCTCAGCAAAGGAAACCTATAAAAGAAGCTTGGCTCTCACACTGTACTTCAAGATTTACCTGGTTTTACCTATGTATAAAATTCAACACAAACTCCACGACGGCAGAACATGGAATGTCCCCCAGCAGTGCTCTCAGAACACGGCCGTGCTTTGCACGATGTCCTCTGGAGAAGCACCACTGCATGCTTAAGCATATCCTAGCCTCAAACACTCACAGAAAATACAAGAATTTTATTCAGAAGAATGCAGCAAAGAGAGTCACTACTTTGATATTTACTGACAGGAAGTGAAAAATGGCTCAGACTCAACTTTTTGCAAGGCTGAAAGAACATCCAAAACTTTCAGAGACAAGGGAATTCAAAATAGAATTCAAGCTGGAGGACAAATACGTTGCACTGAAATGCTTTACAAAACTTAAGCTACAAAAATTAGGATTTAGCCTAACTTCATGGGGTGACTACAAGAGAATATAAAGGCAAAGAGCAAAACAAGGCTTTGGGCCAGCCTAATAAACCATTTCTCAGTCATTCAGCTCCAAGCAGATACAACTGAATGCTAACGGATGCAGTGTTTGCCTCCTCCTCCTCGTGTTAGTAAAAAAAAAAAAAACTAAAAAAAAAAGCCCAGAACAGAAAATAGACAACCACTTCAATTCTAGTCTATTATGTACCCAGTGAAAGCAAGGAATTAAGCACAGGCCTCTAAAAAAAAAAAAAAAATTAACTATGCGATTAAAAGCTATTATACCACATAGCCACAAAGGCAGAATTAAGTTTATGAAGACATCTCTTAAGCACTTTGCTGCAAAGAACTGGATATGGAGCAGTTTTTATGCACTGCTGCATGTTGGGCCTGCAGAGCTGGGGCTTCATCTTTGCAGAGAACAATGCCGACTTCTGCTGTAGTCATCATCCCAAACACAGAGCAGGCGAGTTTCATTTTTTAGCTGCACAATCAATTGCCACCTGAAATCACAGAGCGCACTACTTCAGCTACAGTGCTGAAAAATCATTATTAAGATAACTCAGATTTATGCAGTACGATACAGGGCCTAATTGCATTGTTATACTTATGCTCTACAAAACTCCTTTTTCATGGCTTCGCAGGCAAAATGACAAAGCAGAAGACTACTGGAGAGGAGGATGATAGCCTGAAATGGGAGCTGGAACAAGGCTTTGTTTGTATCTGGACTAAAAGCTATTTAAAAACCTAGAGCAAGCTGAACCCAAAGCACAGTCAACTGCCCAGAAAGCGTTCTGATTTCACAAGAGAACATGTTCTACTGGGCCATGTATGCACATGTTCAAACTTTAAGACAAATTCCCTTCTTACAACCTAGAAGGCATCATCCCAGCAGCTCACAGGAATGCACCAACCTGCACAGCTGATGCCCAACACCATGTCAGAAGTGCCAAATCACAGGGACCCACCACTCTCCTAGGACTTATGAGGTGACACCAGGCACACATAGCTCCATCCCACATCCCATTTACTCCCTTGAAAAAGCCATCTAACGTCAAAGAAAACCTAATACTCATATCAAACAGACATAAATCATGTACAGCTTTGAGATCCAGATTGCTAGTTGGGTGTTCAAATAAGAAAGGAGGCGGGCTTTAAAATGCTGTTACCTGTGACTAAGGACAGCAAGTTGTGCCTCCCAGTTAAGGGGTCTGAAGACTCAACCCATCTATTCCCTCCCTTTTCTTTGGGTTTTGAACACAACTGCTGTCCCATAAATCATTTTCTTGGTTAAATACATTTTAACAGAGTATTGTAGGCCAAGGTACCATAGATATAATTTGACAGCTTATGCAGCACTCATATGGCAACAACAAATTCACTAAAAATATTTTCTCCCTTTAAGAAACTACAAGCAGCCACTCAAATCCACAATTGGCAGAAGCAACTTGGTAGACAGAGACTTAATACATAAAATATCGATTCCACAGTCACTAAATTCTTTAGTCTAGCTTCTGCACAGCCTTTTTTTTTTTTCTTTAGCATGGGGATTTTTCACAGGATTTGTTAATAAAACATAATTTCAGAAAGGTTATCACAGCACAAGTTAAACCAACTGCTTCTACTAAAACAAAAAACATAGTGACCACATAATCCTGCAAAGAGTTAAAGAGAAAATACGATCACCTCTCTTTTGTAAGAAAATTAGGGAATTCTATACTCCTCCTCACAGAGCTTTAAGGCAACATTTAGCACATACCAGCTCCCTGCACAGCGCTCTCTGTACTTCACAGCCTTTTGGTGGTTGAAGGAAAAAAAGAGTGAGATGTAATAGCCATCGCACTGGGCAGCACAGGAAAAACTCTTTTTTGTCCCAAAGAAACGTGCTGTCAGCCTAGCAATCGCCAAGAGCTACTGCTTCCATGATCAGGCTGTGGAAATCAGAGTGCTGCACAAGCACCCTCTGGGGACTGTATCCTTTCCCTAAAGATACTGTAACCACCTCAAGAAGGCAATGGAAATCCCTGTAAGATCCTGAGGACAGAAGAGCCTTCCTGGCTACCACAAGTTCCCCAAAGAGTCATTTTCAAAATTCAACAACCTTTTTCACGAGCATGAGCCAAGTTTAACCCAGTGCTAATGGGGGACCAACAAATTACCTGAAGAGCTGAACAGAGGATCTTCGGAAGCACAACGCCAACCAACCCACCCTTGACAAAACCTCTCAGTTCTGACATGACTACTCCTCCACGGCCCAAAGTGACAGCATCCCATCATCAGTGGGTGCCAGATGACGAAAATCCACCTGGATTTCTACTTTAAAAAAATCACAGTGCTTAAACCAGATCCATTTCCAGTAAAGTCTGCACTTCCTTCAGCATGACCCAAACAAGGTTTTAAGGGAAAGCTTTGATTGTTCTGAAAATTATGCACACTTCACAAAGCTTGCAGTCGGATTTCAGTGGTACTGTTTTGTTGGTTATTTTTTTCCCCCTCCTGTATCAAATTTTCTTCGTGACCCTTAATGTGTTCTCATTATCCACACTCATTTCTTTCCCCAACTTGAAAAGCACATTTAGTCATCACCTCAACAGCAGAGCTACGTGAAGCGGAGAATTAGTTTGCAGCTCCTGTTGATTTAAAAACGTGCACAAGCAGTTATTTTTTAACTTCATATTTAGCTTGTGCAAACAGTCTCCAGCAACACTGCACAATGATTAAAGTTTCTGATGATGCAAGACCAAGTAGTGTATTGGGAAGCCTGCACAACGTTTAAGAAGCACAATGAGATGAGCTTTAAATTTGCCAAGAGCCTTAAATTCCTGTCCTGGGCAATCGCAGCAGAAAAGCTGCTCTACAGTGATGCAGCGAGGGATGCAGAGCCCAGCACTCGCTGGAATGGGGTTTTTTGTGCGTAGGCTTCAGCTGTCAAACAACGCTATCAACAAAGATGCAGATACTAGAGCAAGCTGTTACAGTTTTTTCTTCGGTTGCAGGGAAAACTACAGGATCACCTGGGAAGCAAATCTAACCTCAGAAAAGAAAATGGATGGAAACACTTGCATCTATTGACACATTGCCTTCTCAGTCTGGACAAGTCAAAAACCCTTCACACAGAAAGACTGATTTTCCAGTATCAAATATATCCTTCCCACAAGCAGCTAACAACTGAATCAAGCTCTGAGAAGCCTCCAGCCAGTCCCATTTTACTACTCGGCTCAGGGAGACTTTTTAGATGAATTCAAAGCAAAACTGACACTAATCTCCTTGCTTAAAACCTAAACCCTCCACAAGCAAAATGAGTCCGTCAAGCTCTTAACACTACTAAGTAACACAGTTCACTCCTGAACAAAGAAATACTTTTCTACCAGTAAAAGCTTTGCCACTCCTTTTCTTCCAAAACCCATCAAATCTTACTACAAAAACAACTTGTTACAAAGCATCTAACCAACTTCAGTTTTAAACAGAAAGCCAATATTTTAAAGGAGCGGCATTTCCAACTGCAGTTCTGTTTCTAAACACAGCGTGCACCTCATGCCACCCACTCACCCCTCTTCTGGGAGGTTGGGCCTTTTTGACTTAAGACACATAATTTAAAATTTCATTAAAAATGCAAAAAGCCTTTGGACTGCAGATAGCATAAAGCAGCTTCCACTCTCAATTTTACCATTCTCTGTCTTTCATCATGAGACAAACAAATGCAATACTTGGAAATTAACAGCACCCAACATCTAATCTCTACTGAATATTACTGCATTTTATACAACTACGTGGGTCATGAAACGCACATGCCTCAGTTAAGCATGGCTCTGTGCTCAGACTGCTATGCTTCATGCATAGCAGAAGGCCTATAAATCTGCAGCAAGTTCACCCAATTCCATAACAGGTACAAGTAGCTGATTTTTCACTTGGGTCTCGTGTACTTAAGCCTCCCGTCAAACTTGGTTACACACGCACGTAAGATAAATGCAAGCACTGCAATGTAGAAGACTTGCATGCAAGTGTTCTCCACTGTTCCTGGCTGTAAAACGGTCAACAACTGAGCTGCATCACTACAGAAATCCTAAAGATTACAGTACTCCAGAAAATATAACTACCGTTGCATCATAAAGAAATGCAGCCATCTTAGAAGAAAGCTATTAATCCAACCTTTCCTTCTCACTCATTTGCAACAAAAGGTATCTGGCATTACAGAAATGGAGTAGAAACCCAAATTAATCAGAATTGAAGTATGAAAAAGAACCATTTCCTCTTCTAATTTCACAAATATTTGTTTCAAAACCAGTGCCTAAAAAGGCTGTTCAGGGAAAAGCAAGTTTGATCAGATGAAAAGTTGTGTCAGTGTGTTCTTAAAACACATTTCACGACCAGCATATAGGGCTATTTTCATCTGGTATAAACAAAGCTACTTATTTTGAGAAGTCATCATTTCCCTTTCCTTAAATCCTGTATAACAACTGCTAACTGAACTGCCTGGACCCACAAGTCCTAAGTACAGTGGATGGACATCTGTGCTCATGTCACAAGGATGTAATGCAGCCCGTAAGAAGAAACACCGGTGATGTTCCAGCCCAGCTCCTCAAAAGGTATGTAAACAGTCCAGCAACACAATCTGCCTGTTGTGGCACTTGGGTATTCCCTGCAGCTCCTTGGAGAATCAGCTGTGCCTGAAATATAAAAACTGCAGGCCTTTATCCACCTGGGATGCTGAGACGTGATGAGAAAAGCAAAAAAAGAGTCACTCAGCTAACTGGACACCTCACCTGGGTTCCAGTCCATGCCCCGGTTGGCTCACTGGAGGATTTCACACTGCATCTCCCTTGGCCCATGCTGCAGCACCCGGCTGTTGCATGTTTTAGAACTTCCACTTGAACTGCTCATTCACAGAAGGGGTTCACACCTCAGCTCCCCTCATCTCATTCAGTGCCCCCATCACAGGACTATGCACCCCCTCTCAGTCCTTTAGGCTGGGGGAAACAGCTCCCCCAGGATGAACATTAGCCACAGGATGCTCCTACAGACATGGGAAGCACGGCCAAACGCAGACGGTCGCCTGTTTCAGCCTCAGCATTTTGAGCTCTGCCACACAGTGAGAAGTGCCTTTGAGATCCCAGATCCCAGTCCTATCACACACCTACCCAATACCTCACTGAGGTTTCAGGTTTTCTTCAGTACCAATTCCCAGCCCAGCCCTCTACCTTGGCACATAAGTAATAAGCAGGCTGCTTTCCAAGTATGACAACCAACAATTTCACCAAAACTCTACAAAAAGAACATCTCCAAGAAGCTGCACAGCGATAAAACAGTCAACTTTCACCTCTGCAGTGTCAGCCTTCAAGCAAAGCCATTATACTGCACACGCAGCAGTCTTTATTCATTAATTACCTATTAAACATGAAGCTATGAAAAAGGAGGACTGAATGTAAGCTCATTTCAAAGACACCTTCACAACTGTCAAAAAAAACAAACATTTTTTTCATGAACTGTATCACAGAATTGCAGCCAGCTACTGCTTTCACAAACACTAGCTTAAGTCTAGTCTTCACTGGCCTAGCTGCAATTTTAAAAAAATAATAATAAAGAGAAAAAAAAAATCAATAAGCTCAAATTGGCACATCCTAAGCAACCTTGAGAAACAAAATCGAGATGCAAAATCCACTCATTTTCTTGCTTAGAGCAGATTATTCATTGAAAAGATGTGTTTGGGTCAAAAATCCCCACCTACCAGCAGCACACAGGGACAGCGGTACCTTAAACACCAAACCTGTAAGGACAAAGCTGAGAGATCAGCACTCTGCCACCACTTACCTGCTTCCCAAAAGTTCCCATCCAACACATTACTCCCAGAACCACAAACCTCGCTGAGACCGTCCTTCCGTGAGCACCAAACACTGCTGTGTCAGCCCAGCAGCCGGCCAACAAAACCCACGGCCAAACATCGCAAACGCCAGTCCAACACTGGGCTTCATCAACACCACAGATAGCGTGGGAACCACACAGCAGAGGATTTGGGCTCCTTAACGGAAAGCTCAGTGTCCCCTGCTGGAGTCAAGCACCTTTCATGCCATCCCCGCTTTAGGCCAGGCGAGCTCCGTACTGCTCCCGCCCAGAACGAGGCTGCCTCTGGAGCATCTGCTACAGCGCGAGCTCTCAAAACCGCAATTTCTGCCCCGACCCCGCCGTAAGGCAGCGAGCTCTCTTTCTACGCAAATAAGGCTGGGACCGAGGCGTCAGGACGAGACCGGAACCACAGCAAGGCAGCACGCGCCCGGCCGGCGGGGCGCACGGGGATCACCGAGCGCAACTCCTGCCCCGGCGCAGGGCGGCCCGGCCGCGGACCGCGCGCCGCACGTCCCGGGACGGCTCGGACGTTCGGGCCCCTTCCCCGCTGTCCCCCCACCGCAGCACGGAGCGGAGCAGCCCGCGCCGCACCCCCACGGGCGCCCGGCACGCAGCCCCGC
>JAPSGF010000100.1:1926652-2024277 GCA_035772895.1 Perdix hodgsoniae | reverse complement strand
ATCGGGGCGGGAGGAGCCGGGCTGCGGCGGAGAGAACCCGGGCGCGGCGCCGCGCGCGTCCCGGGGCGGGAGCGGGAGCGGGGGCGGGCGGGTGTGCCAGCGAGCCGTGCCCGGCGGCCAGCCGCGGGGCTGGAGGCGGCGCTGCCCTGCGGCGGGCTTCGGGGCAGGAAACCCGCGGCTGGGTGGGACGCGGATGAAGGACGGGGGGCCCCGACTTTTAGCTTTGGTTTGGCTTTCTGTGCTTCGAGGAGAACTTTCCCTCTCCGTTGCCCTCGCTTGAAGCTGCCGTGCTTTCCGGCTTCAGCTCGGGCAGCAGCCGGCCCTTCCCCTGGGAGCTGTGTGCCGGTCCGGCCAGTCCCCTTGCCCAGGCTATTAATGCCAGCTGCGATCTCCGGAGCGTGGCGTTCGGGTGACTTTCCCTGCAGCTTCCTCTTGGGAAACGGAGCTGTCCGTGCAAGTGAGGTAATGACCGCATCTCCGTGACATAGCGTTCTTAGGTCAGCACGGCGCAACGTCTCAGTCTTAAAGGGAACGTGCACCTGGCCCTCAGGTAGTCTTTCTTCCGAGGTATCATACGGCCAAAAAGAAGACGGATGTCTTAAGACCGAAGCCGGGGCGTTATGCTTGCCGTCAGTGCAGCTAGGCCCCAGCTCGTGGTTGCCCTTTGTTCTCTCCTTACCGAAAGTGGAAGTGAAACCATGCTGTCACTTGCCCGCAGCCCTGCGTGGCTCAGCTCCTCCATTACCTTTTTTTGTGCTGCTGTCGAGTTACTTCCTGGTAACTCCGTGAACTTTGTGCTCAACATCTGCATGGAAACAAAAAGGTGTTTAAATATAAAGTAGGTGTTTTCTTAGCTTTAACTTTTTTTCCTCTCTCTCTTTTGTTTGCATTTAGCATCGAGAGGCAGGATGGTCCATGCTGAAACGTTTTCACGCCCCCTGAGCCGGAATGAAGTGGTCGGGTTGATCTTCCGTTTAACAATATTTGGTGCTGTCACCTACTTCACCATTAAGTGGATGGTTGATGCCATCGACCCCACCAGAAAGCAAAAAGTGGAAGCTCAGAAACAGGTAGGATTTTATTCACAAATATTTTTGCAGAACACTGTTTCATTCATTACTATTCAGGCAGAGCAATCTGAAAACTGGGCTAGGAATAGCCAATGAAGTAATTAAAGAGAGCTTGTGGGAGTGGAAGACTAAAAAAACTGGAAGTGCATTTTAGTCCAGGGTCCGAGCTGTTAGGGTTCTCAGTACTTATGTCTTGTAACAGGTTAGAATCTCTAGCTCATAGTGCTGGAAGAACTATTTGAACTGTGGCGTGATGTTGTCTCTAATTATCTGCAAGTGTGTGGTCCTGATATCTCTTCTGCTTCTGGCAGCTTTGCTAAGCAGCAGTCACATTAAATAATACTCTCGGTTGCTTGTTAAAAACCTTGACCAGAAATAACTTAGTTCTCTGCTGCTTTTTGGCAACTTGATGGCAGAGGCAGGGCTGGAGTAGCTCATGGCAAAGAGGAATGCTGCTGTACAAGTGCTTTTTCAAGAACAACTGCAGCTTGTCTCTTCCCCTGGTTACAGTCAAAATGCCCTGGAAAGGGGAGGAAAAAGGGGAAGCCTTGTTCCTTACCATGGACTGGAATGAGGTGTGCATGACTGCCAGTGCTTTTAGAAAAGGCGTAGGAGCCTTTGTGTACCAGATGTTAAAGGTTTCCTTTGGAAAGTATTGAAGCAAATATTGCAATATTTATTTATCTATTTATTTATTAGGCCTGACTTCAATTCACGAATTCAAACTATTCAAATTCAAATTAGGTTTTGAGCAACCTAATTCTGTTTTGGTTTTTTTTTTTTTCTCCTCTTTCTTTTTTAAATGAAATCTTCAGTAAAATAATTGGTCCACTTAAAAAAAATCAGCTTTCACAATCTGTGCTGGTGCCAGCTGTTATATAAGAGGTTGCAGTATCCCAAAAGCATGTCAGATCTAACCACAAGTCTGAGCTTACGCTTATGGAGAAAACGAATTGCAAAAGTATGTTGCCACAACAAATGACTTTTCTTTTTAAAGTGGGAAAAAGAAAACCGTGAATGCTTGGAAAAAATATCTGGCTTTGGTGCACTGTTTGTTTTTTTTCCCCTTTTCCTTGAAAATACATTGATTCCTCATTGATGCAGTAGTATTGTTTCACTGAAATGACAGCACATAATTTGGAAACAGCATCCCTTTAGAAGAAGGATTTGGGCTCTTTTCAGATATGATTTACCGAGAAGCGTGTATTTCTAACTTTCAGACTCCAAGTAGCAGTCCTTTAAAAATTAATTTTTGAATTAAGTTATCTACTTCCCTCTCTAATTTTCTTGGTGCTTTATTCCTTAGGCTGAAAAGCTAATGAAACAAATTGGAGTGAAAAATGTCAAGCTTTCTGAATATGAAATGAGTATTGCTGCACATCTCGTCGACCCACTAAGCATGCATGTGAGAAATAGTTTTCCGTTTTATTCCTAGTAAAGCACTTCAGACTTGGAAGGTGTTATTTTTTTTCTTTGAATGGCATTATTTTGCATATATACGTGTCTATGGAAATACACAGAAGGCGATTCTGTAATTTGAAACTATGGTGACATCATTAGGAATAGAACTTCTAATCTTGTGTTGTTTTTTTGCTTTTGTTGTTTGGAAGGCCCAACAGTACTTCAGTTTGTGGGTATGTCTTGTTGGTAGGGACTAAAATCACTTCTTCTAATACTGTTTTTCCACACCAGGTAACTTGGAATGATATTGCAGGCTTAGATGATGTCATTACAGATTTGAAAGACACTGTCATCTTGCCCATCAAGAAGAAATACTTGTTTGAGAACTCCAGGCTCTTACAGCCACCAAAAGGTAGGAAGGATCTGTTAAGAATTTCTGTTTTGGTATTAAAAAACAAAGACAACAAAAAAATCCCCACGTTAGAATTACTTAGAAAGGAAGGGGGAAGTGGGCTGATAATTATCCAAAGTATAACAGGAGTGATGCCAGGGGAAACGCTCCAGTTTTCCCTTTTCTATTGCCATGAAAGTAAATTCTAGTGACTGGCTCGTATTAATTATGAAGTGATAATTGCTTCTTAGTTATTGATGTTGAGTCTTAATGCATTAATCTATATACAGTTTGCATTTTTAACCATCTCATTTATGGAAGCTTTGTCCTTTTTAGACCTCCTCGTGTCCTTTGCTGCACAACTTTGTACGCTTTATTAGGTTTTTTTATAGTATCATGAAAACACAAGTCACAAACGTGAGTACTGCTTTAAGCTGATCCTGTAGACAGCTCTCTGTTCTAATCCTAGAAATTGCAGTCACTAAAGACATCATTTTTATTTTGGAGATTCTCTCTGGAGTTGAGCTGGACAATATTGAGGCAGCTGGGTAGATCAGAACTATCTGTGCTAGAGTGCAGCTGGCTGTATTTGCTGTATGTTTCTTGAAAACACACAGAATTTGAACATGTAGTGTTGGACAGAATACCAAATTTTTTGTTAATACTCTGATCCCCAGAATTTTGTCTTCCCAAAATTCTCTGAAAAACAATTGCTGCCTGTATCTGTGGCCACTTCTTCTCACTGTTGTGTACCAAGAGATAGTTACAAAACTGTTTCATTTTCTGGTTTAGTTTCTTCAAGACTGTGCTGTCTTAAATCACAAATTCAGACTGTCTGGAAAATTGTTCTAATGATCTAATAAGCAGAAGGAGAATTATTTCTCTTTCTTAAGCATACTTTCTGTATAGGGCAAGCTCCCTGTTTTCTTAGTGGCTTGTAGGAAGTGTCAATAGCAAGTCATTTTTTCAGAGTAGTTATTTTTCTGATCATCAATTGCATAACAGAAGAAAACAAGCAGTATCTCTCTGCTTCAGCCTTTGCTGATTTTTTTTTTTCTTATTTTCTTTACAACTGTATTAGGAGAAAATTGCTGTGATTTCTTTCGACAGAGCGAGTTTAAAAATAATGAGAGGCATCACACTTTATTTGTGCATTGTATGCTTAAAATGTTTGTGGGCTCCTTGTTGTTTTTAACCCCTCTGTACTAAGCTTTCTTAGTGAACTTGAAGCTACTAACAAGGCCTACCATAATGCTTATAAGAAATAGATTTTTAGTCCTGTAACACTTGCAGTCCATGTATTTGCTGGTCTATGTAACATTTGCAGTCACGGTAATAAAACACTCATCTTTCAGACTGATGTCTTCTTTCAGTTTCACTGTATATTTTTCTGTGTGTTTTCTTGGTTTTAATCTTATAATAAGGATATCTTAAATGTGTTTGATTTGATGGTACACTGTGCAAATTGGCTTCCTCTCTTAAAACTTGGATGAAATACAAGGCCAGGCATCTCATGTCTGTTGTTCCCTGGTTGCAATGCAGAAAACACCCTTGGCACATGAGCACCGTGATTTTTTTCAGGGGTACTTCTCTATGGCCCTCCTGGTTGTGGCAAAACCTTGATTGCCAAAGCTACAGCGAAGGAAGCAGGTTGTCGATTTATTAACCTCCAGCCTTCAACGCTGACTGACAAATGGTATGGAGAGTCTCAGAAACTGGCTGCTGCTGTCTTCTCCCTTGCTATAAAGCTCCAACCATCCATCATTTTTATCGACGAAATAGGTAAAAATCTGTGCTCTCTGTAAGTAACAATAGCGGTGTGCCGTTGAAGTGTAGGTTCAGGTTGATATTGATCAGCTGTCAGCCTTTCCTTAAGAAGAGTGGTAATGACACCGGATTTAGCAGTACAAATGGTATTGAAAAGTAATCCTGGCAAAGCAAGAAAAATCACGTTTCTGTTTGTGCTAGTGCAGGAAATTAGAACAAGTTGCTGTTTATTTTTTTTCTGGGCTAGTTAGGAAAGCCTTATGGGCACTAAAACATGGGATTAGAAAAGCTTGAGAATAATAATTTAATAAGGCCAGTGAAATAGGAGGGGAACGCCAGATAGGAAAGCAGAAGAAGTGCCGTTGTTCCATGCAGCTGGGTTTGCCACTAGTGTGTTTAAGGTACTGTGAGTGAGCAACTTTGAAACTGTGCTCTTCCTCTTAGCACTGGCACTTCACAGAGTGAATTGTGCAGTCTGTAGAAACTGCATGACAAAGTTTTGTCCCGTTCTTGTTTATGAAGGGACCGCTTTCTTCAGATATGTTTATTTCCTTCCTGAAAGTAGGAAAAATGTGCCTTTTCCTACCTGGTGGAAGTTCTTTGGGTGGCTCCTAAAAAAAATTAGAGCTCTGCATAGCAAAGTGCATAGCCTGCTTCACGCCAGTCCTGCAACTTGCTGTACTCTTGTGCTTTGGGGTTTTCTAATGATTCCATCTCTACGTAAGAAATGAAGGTGAAGTTTAAATTTGCATGAACTGGGGAGAGTGAAAACCAGGAGCTAAGATTTGGGCAGTCTGATGTGGTAGTTCGTGTTGGGTGATGTAACATAAAAGATACACTTAAAAATGTGCTAGGACTCCTCTGCTATATTCTTCACTGTAAGAAATATTCTTTGTTGACAGCATTAATTTTAGAAATAGGATAGAGTATGCCATCTGCACACAAGAAATCAAACAGGGTAGTTTCAATGGCAGGATTGTAAGTCTGCTACTTTACTGAATCCTTTAATACAGATTCCTTCTTGCGAAGTCGTTCAAGCTCTGACCACGAAGCAACAGCTATGATGAAAGCTCAGTTCATGAGTCTGTGGGATGGCCTGGACACAGATTACAATTGCCAGGTAAGCAGAGAGAAAAGCAGTGGGATTCTGTCATCCCAGCTGTGGTGTGCTGGATCATTTGGGAAGGGTAGCAGATTGTGTCTATTAACTGCAAAAAGAATTTCTCTATCTGTTCATGAACACCCATGTATTATGGAAATGAGATGAGTTATATTAAGGAATTACTTTTCTTTTTCAGAATATTGTTTTTGTAGCTGTTTTGTTTTTAATTTAGAGCTGCTACTTTCAGAACTGTTGTAAGTTTCAATAATGCAGCTTTAAAACTCAGGCTGCCAAAATTTGGAATTTGGAACTGTTTGGAAGAACAGGTTGCCAACAGAATTCTCATCAGGCAAATAGAATCTTTGATTTCAGGAAAGGTGTTAAGAATGTGAGTATTCACCTCAGTTGCAGGTAGGTTACTTTTGTTTCCAGAAGAGCATCAGACTAGCTTTAGACAAGTATTAGACTGAAATTCTTCATCTTTGAGACATCAACTTCCCTAATTGTTTTGTGGTCAAAATAAATTCTCATAAATGGAGCCGTGCTTCCACCCCATATTCCCGTGTGCTTTCCCCCCTTCCCATAATCTTTATAAAAACATTCTGTTTTAGAGGGGGAGAAAAAAGTACAAAACCTGCTGATGCTTTGTAAAGAATATGGCTTGGATGCCACATAGAGGAAAGCCTGCTTCCGGGGTGTCACCTGAAGCAATGATTTTAAGGTTTTAGAAAAGGATGATTTTTCTTTAAACAGCCTCTTAAATTTGTATTTTACTGTGAATGAATTCTGATTCTCTGCTCCCCATCAGTTTTTTCTTTTTATGAAATTGGCTCTTCCTGCTCTCTGGCTTGTGCATACTGAAGCTTGCTTTTCAGTGGATTTTTAGAACAGGTTCAGAGATGGTGAACGTAGGTGTGCAGAGGCGTTAAGCAGAGTGTTTGCCTATCACTAGTGGTACGAACACTAAGTGTGAGCTAAGATTGCAAGCACACGTTCTGTGAGTGCATGAATGTTACCTGCTTTCCAATCTAGTGGCTACTTCCTGTAGCAAGGCAGGTTCTGTGCAGTAAGACAATGTGGCCTTACCCATCTCAAGCTCAGCGTACTGAGACTGAGCAAGTTATCATTGTCCCTTACTTGCTATGCCTCTGCATGGCAGGGAGCCATAAGGATAAAATGCAGTGCAAACAGTTGATTGGTGACACTGAGATTGATTCAGGTTTCTGGGGAGTTTTTTAGCAGGAGTGTTTTCTTCTGGTGCGGTATTTCAGGCTCCTCCCTTTGACATTCCTGGAGCAGTGGTTTTGACATGTGGATCGTCTCTTTTCTGACAGCCAGCTCATGGGGCTCCTTTGTTCCATACTAATGTTTACTTGGGAGGTTTGGGTTGCTTGTCTGATTCTTGTCAAACAAATTTCCTTTAAACAAGGATGAAATTTGGCTTTTATTACCGTGCAAAATATTGCCAGTATTAGGAGGAAATTGTAAAATCACCATAATGAGCATTACTTGTTCCTTCTCTGTTTGCAGCTGAAAATTGTCTTCAGCTTTGGCCTGAACCTGCTGTCATCTTGAGTCTGGCAGGTTCAGTGCCTGGGAAACGGGGCTGCTCTGCTCAGAGCTGTAAGCCCTGTCTGCTGCATTCATGCTTGGAGGAGCCTGTGTTCGACAAAGCCAGTTCTGAGAAGGCTGCTAGCCCTGGTGCAGAGGGAAAACCACCTTGAGTGTAATGCTGGGCCCTGACAGACCCTCAGGAAACACAGCAGGGATGCACTGATGCCTCTTGCATCAGCAAGCATTGGGCATGCAAGCAAGACCGTGGAATTTGCATGCACAACCCTTCCTAGACAGAACTGTAGTTAAGACTGCCTGAGCCCCAGCTAAAAAGGAGCCTTTTGGCTTTTTCTGTGAAGCAGTTTACCACGGTATAATTAGGCCTCTAGGTGGCGGGGTGGCTCTGATGCAGAAGATGCAAGCAGGAGGTGCCAGAGCTCGTTGCAGAACAGTGACCCCAGACAAAGGAGCAGGAGGGTATCAGGAAGCTCTGTTGATAGGAAATTTATTTTCTGGACATTTTTCACTGTTGTGACTGGGTGTTTACAATGTACATAATTTAAAATAACGAATGAGAATATAAGATTGATGTCAATGGGAAATAAATTTGTCCTTAAGCTAACAACTGAAATCCATTCAAATGAGGTAATGCTCTCCTTGTGTGGAACTTGGCTTATACACATCTACTGCACTGCTCCTTCAGTATGCTATAGGTATACCACAGTTATACTGAAGGAATATAGGTTCTGCTTGATTTTTAATGCTTTCTAAATGTAAAAAAAAAAAAAAAAAAGGGGGAGGGAAACAACATTTGAGCCCATGTGGTCTTTCTAGAGAACTAATTGCCCCTTTTTTTTCTTTTTTTTCAACATTGCATAAGAATGAAAAGATTTTTCATACTTGATCAACGCGTCTTCTTTCAAGTCCCTTCCAGACCACTTCCTCTAGTCAAAAGCTCTGAGTTACTGCTTGGTGTTTGAACTTTCAATTCGGGATCAAAGGGTGTCAGACTCGCATAAAAATCTCCATCCAGGTGGTGCTGTGTGGTACCAATGCTCTCGTGAGCTGCATGGTTAAATCCTGTCCATGTTTAAATACCTGCTCAGTACCAAGATGCCTTATGTAATTTATTGAAATGTTGGTGCTCTTGGTAAAGAGTGGAAGAGTCACGTATTTTGTTCTGAAATTGCAGTATGGTAATGTTTTTAAAATCAGGTATCAAGCTAAGTTGTTGTTTTGTGTATGCAGGTCATTGTGATGGGAGCCACCAACCGTCCTCAGGACCTTGACTCTGCAATCATGAGAAGGATGCCGACCCGCTTTCATATCAACCAACCTGTAAGTCCTGCCAGCTTTGCTGAAACAGTGCCTGGGGACTAGCAACAGGCAGGTGCTTCATCAGCCACAAAGGACACGTATCTGGTTGATTTTTTTCAAAGAGATAGAGATGGAGTACTGTTTTGGTCCACTTTTAGTGTTTTTAGAAGCACATAGAGCTCTGCCTTTAGGGGGGAGTTTGCCAGAAAAAGCTAGTTCCTTGGTTCTTTTACCTGAAGGAATTCCATCTGTCTGTCCTGAGAGCTTTCAACCCATTTTTTCATCTAGATGCTGTAGTCAGTCACTCTTTTCCTTGCTGTGGGATAAATAAATACAAAATAAACTGATTTTGTGCATTTTTATGTAGCTTAAGGAAGTCCTTGGCGTAAGACCTGAGCACATCCCATCTCTGCTCACAGCAGTTGGCACTGGACACTCTTCATGCTAGTAGTACTATGCTGTTTTCCAGTGCAGCTTTGCTATTGACAGTTCTGCCTTCTTTTTGAGTACATTAGCTGTCTTCTCTGCAGTGCAAGGTAACACAGTCATTGAATTCCGTGAGGGAGTATCGGGCAGATGCAGGCAGGGCATGAGCCAGAAGGTCTGTACCAGGAGCAGCATCTTAGAAAACAACTTATTAAACAAAGAACTTCAAAGGCAGTGGTGCTGAGGTGAGAGGCAGCTCACTTCACAGGCTGCCTTTTGGGGAGAGCTTAGTTCTAACTTGTAAACAACCACAAAAAGCACACAAAATTATCTGCATGCACTGCTTTATGGGGCAGAGTGACAACCAGACTGGGGGTACGTCAGTTTCCGGATGTGTGATACTTAGACTTGAAGGAGAGAAGAGGGTATCAAAACCTACATTCTGCTTAAGCTTTTCTGTATTTGAGCACAGCCAGTAATGTGGAAAACTTTTAGTTTTTATTCTCCACAATTTACTCCAGGAGGGGAGTAAATTAAAGTCTGTATCAACTAGGCCAGCAGTCACAATGTTACCCTCACTATAAGTTTTGCTGTTGCCATCCCTTCCAAGGTATTTCAGTAGCCTTTGAGCACTTTATGATATCAATACAAAAATGTCTTGTGTTATTGTAAAAGCTCAGTTGTGGTTGTCAGCATTCTTTCTAATTATGGTAATATGCTTAATTATCATTTTGTGCAGATGCTGAGTGACTGAAACTGAAGGATTAAAACTGTCGTTGATTGTGCAATTGAACAGTCCTATTCCCAGACCTATCTTGTTTGAACTGGCCTTCTGTTAAAGATGATAGGAAATCCTTGGGGACGGGTGATTGTACTTAGGGCAAAGTAAGACTAAACACAGCAGTGCTTTTCTCTTTCCCTGTAGTTAGTGTAAATGTGTACGCTCAAGTGTTCAACTGTATGTGCTCCTCGAGTCAGAGCGCCCTGGATTTTGCTGAGTGGTTTCTCTAATTGCTGTCAGATAGGTTTCATTACTGTGTTTCGTGTCTCCCATTTGAGGGATCAGATTTTGTCACTGAAATTGACCCAGAAGCCCACTGGTTGATTGTGTGATTTTGATTGATGTGGATGTTATGTTTATTTTTGTTTTCCAATAACTTTAATCTCTTTTGTTGAAGGCTCTTAAACAAAGAGAAGCAATCTTGAAGCTAATTCTGAAAAATGAAAATGTAAGTAGATTCCTCTTAATGGTTAATTTACTATAATACTGTTGTCATGAGCACATGCTCTGGAGTTCTTGCAAATATTTTGTAATTGATTTTTTTGGGAAAAGGTAGCAATGATCTACCAGAGTATTCCTGATTATAGTCTTTTGTGCTCTTAAGTGTGGCATCAGTTTGAAGCAGTAGATTTCCCTCTTGGTTTAAGTGCAAGCCAGTGAGGAAAATAACTTCTCTGTCCCCGTTTTCTTTTCTTAAAACAAGATATGTTAATCTCACTAAAGATGCAGCTAAAGGTGTACCATGATTGGGAATAGCTTTGATTGGTGAAAGAAATATTGTGAAGAATCATTCACTCAGGAAGAGCAGATTCTGATTTTCTTCAACTCAGTCGTTTGTTTGCTCAGATTCAGAATGGACTTCTTTCTGACAGTTCTGCTTTTCCATTTTGATTTATAGTTCATACTTCCTTTTGGGAAAACTACTATGGGTGTTCTTAGAAATTATACTATATATATTAAATATATTATTCCTGTCACATCTGGGTTGAAAAGAAAAGTAGCAGTGAGTGCATCTGGAAGTCTTACAGAATTTAGGCTGCAGCACTAATTCTTATCAAGTTAATGTTGCAAGGGGTCTGTTGATGCATATTCTAAAAAAAAAAAATTAGTTGGCTTTACTAACAAATGATATTTTTAAGAGGCTTCAGAGTTGCAGCTCATCATCATGAATGGCAGATATTGAAGAGGCTGTTTTTCAGGTGGTCATTTGGGATCATTTGTGTTGGATTGGAATGCAGGTTGACGATAAATACAAAAACTGAACTGATGCTAAAAGCCAAGGGAGTTGTGGAAGAAAATCTGACCTATTTGCAGCAAGCATCAGACAAATTAAACCTCTTACAAACTGTGGTTCCAAATCATTACTCCTTTCAAGAGTTTTTAGGAAGGTGTGCCAAATAACAGACCCTCAAGCAGACTTCCCCAGTAACTGCAGCCAGCCTTTGAATGCAGTCAGACTTGTGCAGGTCCTTTGCCTGGGCTGCTGGGCCTGTGAGTTCAAGCACCTTGCTCTTATGTCATTGAAGGGAAACCTCAAACAGCTTCTGAATGTGGTCTTGAAAGAGCTTAACGTTTATCAAGCACCTGGCAAGGAATCCCAGCTATGCAAATGACGCTTGCTGGGGGCAGGGGGTGAAAATCAACCTGTGCTGGTTATTCAATAGGAGGAGGAGGATCTCTCAAGCCTAGCTTCTTTCCATTCAGGGAACAAGCTTTGGACAGCCTTTCACGTGGCAGCTGTAGGCATGCCTGCTATTTTCCCTTCCTGTCCCAAAGTACTGTTTCATCTTCATGACTTGAAAGGATATCCTTGTCAGTACCTGAAGCACAGCATCCCCATTTTCAGTTTCTTCTTAGCCAGCTACACTGCTGCATCCAGTTGTTGATGGCCAAACTGAGTGGCTCCACAGCTGTCCCATGTGGGCTTCCATATTTGTGTGCAGGCCCATGCTTAAAGCAAAGCGCTGAGAGACAGCTAGGCTTTGCCTTTACTACCATCCAGCCAGTGCTATGGAATTATATCCTTCTTAGAAATCAATCCTTAATCTCAGTCTTTTGGTTAGACTGCTTTGGCCTTAACACCTTAGAATCATAGAATGGCTTGGGTTGGAAGGGACTTCAGCGATCATCCAGTTCCAATCTCCCCGCCATAAACACCAGATCAGGTACTGGATCAGGTTGCCTAGGGCCCCTTCCAACCTGGCCTTAAACACCTCCAGGTACAGGGCACCCACAGCCTCTCTGGGCAGCCTGTTCCATCATCTCACCGTTCTTTCTGTGAAGAACTTCCCCTGACATCTAATGTGAATCTCCTTTCCTTTAAAACCATTCCCCCTCATCCTATCACTATATACCTGTGTAAAAACCTTTCCCTCATGTTTCTAAATTCCTTTTAAATTTTGAAAGGCCGCAATAAGTCTCTCTGCTGTCTTTTCCATGCTGAACAAGCCCATTTCTTACAGCCTGTCTTCGTAGGAGAGATGCTCCAGCCCTCTGATCATCTTCATGGCCTTTCTTTAGACCCTCTCCAAAAGCTCCATCTCTCCTGTGCTGGGGGTCCCACACCTGGATGCAGTACTCCAGGTGGGACCTTATGAGGGCAGAGTAGAGAGGAACAATCACCTCCCTGTCCCTGCTGGCCCCCCCTCTTCTGATGGAGCCCAAGACACCATTGGCCTTCTGAACTGCAAGGGCACGCTGTTGGCTCATGGTCAGTTTGTCATCAACTGGAACCCCTAAGTCCTTCTCCACAGGGCTACTCTTAAGGAATTATTTTCCCAATCTGTGTACATATCTGGGATTCCCTTGAAACCAAGTGCAAAACGTTGCACTTTGCTCTGTTGAACCTCATTAGTTTCACAAGTGTCCACCTTTCGAGTCGATCAGAGTGCCTCTGGATGGCATTCATTCCTTCTGCTGTATCAACAGCACCACTCAGCTCGATGTTATCAGCAAACTTGCTGAGGGTTCCCTCAATCCCATCACCTATGTCACTGTTAAGATGTTAAAGAATACTGATCCCAAGACAGACCCCTGGGGGGTCACTGCTTGTTACCGGCTTCCACCTGGATATAGAACCATTGATCACAGCCCTCTGGCTGCAACCTTCCAACCAATTCCTTATCCACAGAGTAGTCCACCCTTCAAAGCCATACCTTTCAAATTTAGAGATAAGGATGGGTGGGGGACCATGTCAAAGGCTTTGCACAGGTCCAGATAGATGACATCAGTTGTCCTTCCTTTGTCCACTGATGCCGTCACTCCAGCTTCTTGAAAGGAAAATGTGGTACGTGGAGAATCTGCTGGAAGGAGCTGTGAACTGGGTGAATAAGTACGAGGTCTCAACTAGAATGAGTCCAGTCTGATCCAGTGCATGGGATTGGAGATGTTCTTTTGCCTCTAAGTTCTCTCTTTCATGGTTGTGTAAAATAGGATTAGTTGTTCAGTAACTCGACCAACAGCTTTTGAAGTTCTTACTCTGCACTGAGAGGTGGCAACAACAAAAGGTAAACTTTTTCCTGCCTTGCTGTATTACTGGTCAGAGCAACTGTTCATGCAAATGAAATGCTGTCTCTCAAATAATGTTGAAAACAAACTAAAAAAGGCTGTGGCTAAGAAGGGGGATCCACTGGGTGGCGTTCGTTGTGAGTTGCAAGGAACTTGTGAGGGTGTTGGGGAAACCAAGTTGCTATTTCTGCAATCCTGTTTTCAAGCCATCAGGCTTCCAAAGCTGCCCAGGAGCTTTGTCAGTAACAGGTGGTACCTGTGTGATGATTCACATGTGGATGCTTGTTCATGCTTAAGAGGTTTATCGGATGAAGCATCACTTTCATTTAATGAAATTAGTTACCTGGGAGAGTTCAGTCCATAACTTTATCAAATAATTTTCTTTTTAGCTCTCAAAAAGGCAAGATGGAAAAAACCCCACCTTAGGGCAGGTAAAAATACTTGGAGGTGACCATTATTGTACTTGTAGAACAAAGTGACGGCTTCAGGGTTTCCATGCTCTTTTCTCTTGTTTCTGGACAGGTGGACAGGCACGTGGATCTCCTCCAAGTCGCCAAAGAGACTGATGGATTCTCAGGAAGTGATCTGAAAGAAATGTGCCGGGACGCAGCACTCCTCTGTGTCAGGGAATATGTTAATTCTGCCTGCGAAGAAGAGAAGTACGTGCTTTATTCTGTTACAATAGCTAAGCAGCAGGTGGGAAGGCTCTTGGTGCTACATATTGTGCAGTTATTAGTTTTTGTTTTCTGATATGAGTGGCAAATTTTAGCCATTTTGTCAAACCTCTCTCTGATTAACAGAAAACAGAAGGTCCTCTCCTTGACAAATTGCCACTATACAACCAGGAAAACCAATTGGGTTATCTTATTCATTTTGACAATCAAAATAAGACTATTTGTTCCAAGACGTCAAGCTTGAGCTGGCAAAAACCAGCAAGAGTAACATTACTGTACTGTGCTACCAGTTTGAAACTCTGGTAACACAATGCTCTTGTACACATGGAAGTGTACTGTATTATGTCCCTCTGGTTGTCTTCCATGCTTGCAGGTAGACAGCATGCACAGATAGAAGCACATTCTAAGGGTAATGCTGGGTCGGAGTCAGAGCGGTTACTTCTCTTGTTTGAATTGGTGCCACGCGTCACCCAAATGACTCTCTTGATTTTCTTTTCTTTCTTTATCCTGAAGCCGTGATGAAGATGAAATTCGGCCTGTGCAGCAGCAGGATCTCCACAGGGCAATTGAGAAGATGAGGAAATCAAAGAACGCCACGCTTCACGATGACCTAATGCATGTCATTATAGATTAAGGCTAAGGAGTGCGCTTGCTGTTTCTGATGTGACGTGATTTGTATTCTGTAATCAGTTAGCAAAAGCAACGTGAGGGGCTGGGAGTGGGGGCACTCCTTGAATGAGGGAGTTCTGTTTCTGGAATTGTTTTTATACAGCAAATGCTAAGTTATTGAAATGTTTGTCATGCACAACTAGAAATGTAACGGTAGATCACGAAGTGGAACAATTGCAGCTCAGACCAAGAGCAACTGCCTGTGTCTTGTCCCTTATGGATGCACTGTGTAGCCTTAAAGCAGGTTGTGGTGTGGTGCGAGGGCAGCGGCCGCCTGCTGCCGGGCTGTGTGCATACATACAAGTGTGTGTGTATGTATTCCATGTATATATCCACGCATTGTTTTTATATGTAGACATAATATGTAGATAACTTGAGTATGGGAAATCTTTTCTACTTCTTGAATGAAACCAAATCAGAAGATGTATAGATTCATCGATACTCAGCTCACGTGTACTTCTTCCTTTGAGCAGCAAGTAGAAATCCTGCTTCTAGAATAACTTTGAGGAAAAATTGGACATGTTACTGATATTTTTTTTTTCACATTGCCACTTGAAATCTGGTGCCATTGAGTAAAGATAGCAACTACTGTAAAAATGTTTGAATGCTTTTTCTTTTGTATGAATTCTGCTTTTGGAGACATTCTAATGCTGTTCTTATTTTTATTTTTCCCCTCCAATGCAATTTAATTAAGGGTAGAGTCTACTTAACTGCTTTTTCCTTAAGCCCCACCTTTTAGAGGTTCTTGAGCTGTGCTTTTTGATGTGTCACATGTCACCATGGGGGCCTATTGCTGTTTCATGTCCTCTGGAAGAGGCGCTGCTGCACTGCACCACTGTGCCATGGCAGGGGGAGGTGCTCTATGGTGCTTTGCCGTGTCACCTACTGTGCCATGCAAAACTGAAGGCAATGAGGAGGCAACTTCAGGTTTATAAATATGATTTAGCGATGTTCTGCTGTACTTGTTGGTAACAGTTTGGTAAATCCGTGTAAGTATGTAGTGATAAAGCTGTGTAGCTATGTAGTGATAAAGGCAAAGGGTTAAAGTGTAAGTGGCAAAGTCTTTTGGTAAAGTTATTATCAGAAGGTTTTCAGTAGTTTAATTTTTCCTAATAATTGTGAATTGTGCACTAATTTGACACAGACGCATCATCACAGTTGGCCAACCCAAGGGGCAGAACACTGTCACAGCTCTGCTGGCTGCAGAGAGGTAAGCGGCAAAAGCAGGGTGACGGTGGGAAACGAAACAATCTGCAGTGCAGAGAGCCAGGGTGAGGTGTTGTCTGGTGTCAGGCATTGCTGACAGTGTGAGTTCAGCTTACAGGCTGAAAAAGCAGCGGGAGCACCTGGAAGCCCCTGGAGGACGGGGAGCCACCCTCCACACTGCAGGGGGGTGAGCTGCAAAATCTGACCTTTGTAATCAGTCGTGGCGGTTTCTCTGGAGGCTGGGATTATGCATGCAGCAGCAGCAGAGCTCAGGCTGCTCAGTCCGTTCAGCTGCGCTCCTTCCTTCTTCAGTGTGTGCTGCTTGGGGAGGAGCGGTTTAATCCTGGTTTATAATCAGACCGAGTGCGAGGTTAAACATCAAACCTGCACACAGGAATGCCTGCAGGAGCACCGCAGACCCCAGCTGAACGCTGCGGTCCTGTCCGTGTGTCCCCAGCGATGGGGCTGTTGGCATGCTGCCTCATCTTGCCTTCACCACATGCCCACAATGCATCCTGCAGGCCTATGAGAAGGGGAGGGGGGGGGCACATGGGGGGATCTGCAGTTGCCCAAGGGATAATTCCTGCAGCTGGGCTGTTCTCACTTCTCCAAGGACTCCTCCATACCTTGGAGGCCCTTCCCAGCAGCTTGCCAGAGAGCCTGGGGATACTGCAGGATTTATGCAAGAACATAACCTTTACAAGTGTGCCTGAATTCTGCAAATGCTGCTTCTTTACAGCCTTATTTGAGCAAGATTTGGAGATGGGAACCCCCCTCTGGTGTGTGGGGAACTCATTGTGGAGGGTGCTTGGGGGCTGGGAGCGGCAGCAGCACAGCGCTCAGTGCTGCTGAATGCGCCTCGTCCGACCCGCAATAAGCCAACAACCACACTGTAAGCATTACTTTACACATATAAATATTTATTTGTACTAAAAGTGAGTGTTTCAGAGTCTCAAGGTCAGAATATATTAGATCAGGAGATGCATCAGTTGAGGTACAAGTTCCAGTCTCATGTCTTTAATAAATACACACAAAAAAACCCTAGTCCACATTATTTTAATCAGAGGTAATCTGTCTACTACACTATTTTCAAAGAACAATTCAACAACTGCGTTTTGCTGTGACCGTCTGGATTAAGTGCACTGTCTTGCACTGCTTGATTCTTTTGGGATGAGAGGCGACAGCTATCTGCTGCTTCAAAATGGCCAATATTGCAATTAAGAATTGGCGTCTTGCTTTTGTCTTCCAGGTCCCTGCCAGAGGGCCTGCTTGTGGAAGGCACTGGTGCCAGTGTGCTCTCGGCTACTGCCGGGGTTGCTGCAGCATGACACTGAGGTATAACACGGCTTTTTGTTCTTCCCTTTGAACACATAAAAAGATTACAAAAAGAAAACCAACATCAGGTGACAAATGAAAAATAGAACGCTTCTTACAGAAATATTCCCAATTGCATACACAGTCTTGGATACCGCGCCGTAGCCACGGCAAAACAGGTCTGAGCTTGTGGCATTGCAAAGGCGGCATGCTTCCCATGAAACCCGTGCTGAGTGGCCCTGGGTAACTGACTGAAGTGCATGTGTGCAGAGGCCACAAAACCTGGTGGTAATGCGTGCATGGCTGCCTTCCCTTGGCTGTCCCGTAAAGCTTCCCATCCGAGCGCAGCTGTCGGTGAAGGTGCTGCTCACCCTTCCCAATACCATGGCAGCACAAATCAGAGGGAAGGCATGAGGTGTGATGGCAAAGTCCGTGGTGGGGAAAACCAGAGTAGCACTGCAAGAGCTCTCCACCAGGCAAAGACAGCCCCAACCTGGCCCTTCGCACTGTCCTGTGTGATCAGCATCTTCTCAGCGATCGCCCAGGCTGCGTGACGCCCCACACGGCCGCCATGGTGCCCACTGGGCTATGAGCGCAGGGAGTCCCAGTGTCCCCATGGGAAGCGAGCTTAGAGCACAAGGATCACAGCCAGTTGTTTTTTTTTTACCAGAGGGGGCAAGCAGGAGGAAGAAAAGAACGGTGAGGCACTGACTCGGCAATGAGGCTGTTTATAAAAAGGCACGAAAAAGTCTCACTGTTAGCAAATGTCTAAGGCACGACCTCGGGAGCAGCAACTGGATCCAAGCACTGAGGGCCAGCAGCAACCACTCTTTGCTCCCTCTCTTGGGGCAGCACTGGGCAAGGGGTAAAGGAAGGACACTTCATTGCTTCTGTTCCATGCAGGTGCACAGATTTGTCCAGCAGCACCAAATGAGCCAGCTGGCCCCATCCAACACTGCACCAGGCATTCTGGAGCTGCACCAGGCTGGAAGCAAAGGGCTGGCTGCCCTCCTCCTGCAGCTCTGAGGGGAGGAGGACTCGGTTCAATGTATTTCTGATTATTAAAAGCTACTCTGATCCAGGCAGGAAACTCCCACTAGTCAGAATAGTGAAAATGCCATGTAGCTGATCTCTATCATAGGGAATCAATCAATCATCGCTCACTCTTAATACAAGTATTTCTAGGAGGAGAAGTAGTGTTAATTCTTTTTTTCCAGTGATTGGTAGTACTCAGTTAGCACTTTCCAAGCTTTGGGGGCCATGAAGCCATCCGGTGGGTTTTCCCCTTCGCGAGCGAGCTTTCTCATGCGTGTTCCTGAGATGAAGTCAAAGTCATTGTGCCTAAAGCAAAACAGAGAAGGGGTGAGGTCGGCCAAGTGGCCCAAGCTGTCCCAGTGCAGCTGGTCAGCCCTGCCAGGAACACGGCTGCAAGCCCCTACTGCCACCTCCCCGCCAGCAACATCCCATGATGAGGTTCCTCTCAGCAGCAGCACTGTTTCCTGAGGGAGATGCTTTCTCCAAACGAGCTGCAGTTGTGGTGAAATGCCTCCCCAGCAGCTACGTAGGCTAAAGAAAAGAAGACTGCGGTGCTCACGTTACCTTTCTGGTTCATAAAAATCCATAGCTCGCTTCACTTTGTTGTAGGCCGCTACACGGAACGGGATGATCTCCACCGACGTCAGGCCCGGCGCCATGCTGAGCACCTTCCCTCCCTGTGTGGGCTCGTACAGGTCCTTCTTGGTCTCGGGGTGAGGCATGCCTGCAGGATCGCGCCCCACAATGTAGAAATTGGCACCAGCGATCATGCGAGCCCGGCAGTGCCACTGCACCTGGGAAGGAGAGATGGGGGGCGCTGAGCCAAACAGCCCTGACTGCAAGGAGCTCCTGGCCAGCCAGAGCTCGCGTGCAGCAGGGAAGGACGGTGGAGATGGGAGCAGCCACACCACTTCTCATGTCAGCACGCACACATTCATCTCCCACTGCATGGACCTCGGGCAACATCTCAGCTTTTCTGTGGACACGTAGTCAGTGGGTAACGCCAGGACCGGAACCAATTTTGTTCCAGTGAGACAGTGAACAGAGGAAGCTATTTGCTATTTGAACGCACAAAGACAGGGCCTATCAGCAAGCATCCAGCAGCTACCTTACCTCTGTGGGGCCAGCATAGAGCATGGGAGAGGGGAAGATGGCAACAACAGTGGATTTGGGGTCCAGGACATGCTCCTCAAGCACCGCCGCATGCTGCTTCATCCGCCACTCCAGCGGAACGTCGTCATCCTTGGTCCACCCACCCAGGGGGTGCAGGAGAAGCACGGGGTTTTTGTAGCCCCTCTGCAGGAGCTGGCGCCGTGTGTCCTGCATGAGCAGGGCATGCCCGTTGTGCACAGGGTTGCGCAGCTGGAATGCAAAGACAGCATCTGAAACAGAAAAGTGAGAGGGTCGTGGGCCTGTGCTGAGCTTCACTCCGCTCTGCCTTGTTTAAATGCCCTGTACAGTTTGACACAGGAGAGAAGAGACAGGCACAGATGCGCTGTCCTATCTTCACATGAAACAGACCTTAAATACACGCGTACAGCACCACTGGATTGCTCTGTCAAATTTATTTTCATTGCACATCCTTCCTTTGGGGCTGATTTTAGTCTGATCAGCAATTCTGCCTTATTTCTGGTTGGCACTGGACACAAATCCAAATCCCTAAGGAGTTTCCTGGCTCTTTAAGCAATCTGCCATCTCCACCACCTCACAATGTCACCTTCACAAAGGCCAATGCACTCTTCCCCTCTGAACACAGCAACAAAACAAGTGTCTAGGGGGCTAGCATCTGCTGCTCGGATGCTACTGCTGTGGCAAGAGAGGGTAGAAAGTGTTAACATCATATTCAGCACATGAAACCTAATTAGTCCTAATGTGTTGACCCTGCGGGAACACAAGAAAGGTCATTTCTGGGGTGGCAGAGATGAGAAAGAGCCCAAGCTGCTAGGTATAACAGAAGATTTATGGCTCTAATTACAATGCCAGAGCTACAGAACGGAGCTCCCAGATTTGGCTGCTCCACATACAACTGCACTTTGCAGAAGTTCTCCTTAGCCAGGGCTGTTCACACAAACACCTCTGGTGCTCAGAAACAGGAATTCACAAGGAGGCAATTGAGGTTAGGGTGTACAATACCTCCTATCTCTCAGCCTGCCACCTCAGGCAGAACTCCCTTAGAAACACTTCCCTGAAATATTCCAATCTGAAATGACACAGCTGCAGGCCACAAGACGTCTGTGCTCTGTTGTGGGGTTCTGATGGCACAGTGTGAGGTATGACCCAGTGGCACATGCAAAATAACAGAACTGATGGGGAGAATCCCTGGCAAGGGGAGTGGTGTCAGTGGCGCTAACCCAAGGCGCTCACCAGCGTTCATTTCTCTGAACTTCTGCTTGAGTTCGAGCGGTGTCAGGCGGTATTGGTCCAGACCATCATTCCAACAGATCTTTTCCAGCACAACGAGGTCTCCCCCCACCAGCCAGTCTCCACTCTCCATCACCATCTGTGAATTACATGTGTATTATCAGAATGGCAAAAAGCCCCCTCTCTCATTTCCCAGTCTGCTCCGAAACACGTTAGGCATGGTTCTGCTTGTGGAGCGATTCTCCTTTCTCTCTCTGTGTACTGTAGGTCAAAACTACCACCAAAAATAGCAAGGCACCAGTGACTGCACCACCGCACCCAGCTGTGCCCTGTGCTCCCCCCTGCAGCCCAGGGTCAAGAAGTTACAGCACAGCCCCTCTTCCACTCAACCTTTGCTCCTGCAAAGCCTTCCCTCTGCGAGCAGCACTCTGGTAATGGTAACACCACTCTATGGTCCACCCTCCACTCCATCCAGTGCTGGAAATGCTATTTCCCACCTGGGACACTGCTTTGGGAGTGCACAGCCTACGACCTTAAGGAAATCTCCTTCAGCTGCAATAATGAAGCTCCTGACCTCATTACCCTGTGCTGACCCACTTAGGATTGCACAAGGCTTTGTATGAAGTCCTCAAATTTGCCTTAATGTACTGTCACAGCTGTTTTTCTCACCATCACTGGCATCATTAAACTTTCACAACTAAGATAAAAAGATTCCCATTTCAAGAGAGCAACTGCTGCTAAATAATTAACGGAGGTATTTTAAGTTAGAGGAAAAGAATTAGCATTGCTTTGACCTTTGAAGTTCAAGTCACTTGGCTTAACCCGGAACAGTCCCTCACTACGTGACAGTGGGAAAGATGAGAACTCATGAACTGTAAGAACGACTCCTTTGCTGACTGCCAGTATGACACAGGCAAATTGAGGAGTAGCCTGTAGCTAAAGGAAGCACAGCCAGGGCAGTGTTTGACAGCATCCATTCCTGGAGGCTCTCAAGGCAATGGTAGATGCGGCACTGAGTGACACAGCTTGTTTAGTGTATGGTGTATGGGAACTTTGAATCACGGCCTGAAACTCTCATTGATCACCTGAGGCAAGCACTGAGTCAGCCATAGAAGCACAGGCGAAGGCAATTCAGCTGCGTGACCAGAAGGGCTGGAGCCTGGCTGCACCTCTCCTAGACCCCATTTAAGGGCTGACTGACACTGAGGAAGGATATCTTTCTGGAGATTGCTCCCTTTGGAGTTTTTCTGTGAGCCTAGGACACAGCTGAGCATTTTCATTTATTTTCAATTATCCCTTTCAACCCTGATAATCCTTCTAGTTATAAGACCTGTAGATACCAGCCTAACCACACCGCTCTGCTAATTGTATATTTTTTGATTGTACAAGTGTGGTGTGGGTGGTGGTGATGTGCTGTTGGTGGACTAGATGATCTTTTGCAACCTTACTGATTCTATGATTCTAGGAAATTTTCACACCCCCAGGTTTAGGAAGTCTTTGAGCTGCTGGCTGTGCTAAAAACATTTGGATGTTGGTGCACTGGTAAAGAGGAGGAAATGAAAGCAGCAACTCCTTAGCAGTGTGGTCACAGTCCCTCTGAATCGCTTATTACCTGACTGATGCTCTCGTTAGGCAGTACGTAAGCCTAAACATTCAGTCCTCCTGCATGCTTGAGATGTACTGGCCCTCCAAGAGGAGCTAGGCCTGGCAGGCTAACAACATGGAAACCCTGGAAAGGTTTGGCTCTCTTGTGCACACCTCTGACCCTGCCCAGGTTTCCAGCAGCAGGAGGGATGGCACCGACCCACCTTGACGTGTGGGTGCTTGGCACAGGTGGTACCCCAGATGCGGGCACAGCGCTCCTCCTTCCTGTGCTCGAAGTACTCCGGGTCCCTGAGGATGGCCACCCTGCGCCCCGCGTAGCTGAGCGCCAGCGCCCCGCAGCCCTCCAGCCGCTGCTTGTCCTGTGCTGAGACTGGCAGCACAATGGGGATGCTCAGGTTGACGACACCGTCTGCAAAGAGAAGGGTGGATGTCAGTGTCCTCCAAAGACCTAAAGCAGCATCCTCTTGGCACTTGGGATGGACTACGGAGGGTTAGTGGGAGAGGCTGGAGTGCACTGAGACATTCATAGTTTCGTGGCTTGTGGTAGCAATGGTAATGGTTGGACTAGATGATCTTGTAGGCCCTTTCCAACCTCCTGATTCTATAATTCAGAGGCACAAATTCTCTTGTTGAAGAGGAAGGCCAAGTTTTCTACTGATATCTCAGGGACTCACCATCAGTGACGTGAACTTATTCACTGCCCAATTTTTGTTTTGTGCTGTAAGCAAATGCTAACGTTAGTGGGCAAAGAAAGCTCTTTATCTCAGTGTCAGAGATGCCCTAAGGACACCTGGAATACCTCATTGTTCTCTTTCTCTCCCAAGAAAGATTTGTTCTTTTCCAGTTAGTTGTTTTAAAGTCTCTGGAGGGTTTCGGTGCTCTTGGTGATCGCAGCCCTGGCTATAGCCCACATATCCTCTTTCAGGACAACAACCTCCACTCAGACCTCTTCTACTTGGACACACCAGCATTAACACACTGAGATCATGGTTTTTTTCATGGGTTGCCATTCATGAACAAGAACAAACAGATCATAAATCACCGATTGACTTTGCTCGGATCTAACAGAAATCATGTTGGACATCTGAGACTCTTAATTGGAAGATTCTGGCTATTTTGTTTAATCTTTTTTAAAAGCTTCCATTTGCTTTAATTCATGACCAGACATCATTCATTTGACAGGCAGCAATTTTCAAGCACCTTGATGAGTAATTGGGTACCCGTAACTATTGTCACATATGAACCGATCAACCAATTAAACATATGAAGTTATTTGAATAATCTTTCTAAATATGTTAACATTTAAATATTAATTAAATATAATCATTATATCTATTTTATCCATAACTAACCAGTGATCAATCGATAAAGTCAGCGTGGAAAAAGCTGGATTATGAAACCCACAAATGATGCTGAAGCTGAGGAGCTCCACTTCCAAATGCAAGATGCTAATAAAAATCACTCCAGTGAATAATTACAAAATGACTGGTATTTTTGTGAGGACTGGTCAGTAGGATGCAGGGTAAACAGCTGAATCATAAGCAAGATGTGCTTGTGTCCAGTCTTAATAATTTAAATAGCAAAAAAGTAATAGCAGAAACCCTAATTGCAGTGATTTCCATATAACCTAAGGATAGTTACATACATACCAGTTACAGAGAAATTCTTTCCTGGGAGAACACAAACATAATTAAGATAATTAACACTCACAGGCACCTGTTACATTTTGCAGGATCAAAGCAACTCAATGAAAACTTCAGGGTAGATTTGCTCCTCAAAGTGTGAAAAAAGCTACAAAAACATGAGTGAGAACTGCTCCAGCTGCCCACCTGCAGACCCTGCTCTGTCAAGTGCAGACTGTCCTGAGCTAAGTACTGCCTTTGTTGGACCCAGCACCAAGATGCTGCCTTGCATGACTATGACAGTATCAGGATCCTCGAGGAGGAGGGCAAGACTCCCCACAAGGCATCCTGCACCAAGATCCTGAACCCCTGAGACTGGAGACCTCTGCTGGGTCTAAAACCCAGTGTGTGCATGGCAATCACATCTGTATCTGAGACCTGGGACACAAAAATCTATCACACCAGACTCAGGAACGGACCTGCACTGCCTGAATGTATTTGCCTCTGCCACAGACAAAAAGGCCCCTGGCTAATTAAAGCTAATTAAAGGCTAAATCCGATTTATTTTAGGTAAGGTAATAGGGAAGTATGAAAATAAGAAAGAGAAAAGCAAAATCAGACTCTGGCCTTGTTTCCAGTGAGCAGCTGCCCCCTGCTCCCACTTGAAATTCAGCCTGACAGCCTCCCCTGCTTTGAGGTTTGCACCTGCCTTTACCCCAGGAGAACTAAGCACGGTATGAGTCACACAGACATCTGTTGTGTACATACATACAGAGTGAACACGAAGGTGGGCCCATACCGTTGAGCAACGTGCCGAAATGGATGACCTGCAGGTACTCTGCCTCGCGCATGAAGCCCTTCAGTGGCGTGGCCCAGCCTTCACTCAGCACTTGCACCCACTGCAGGTCCAGCTACAAAACAAACCCAGACGGCTCTCTGTCACCAAGTCATGCTGCTTTTCCCTCCCTTCTGCTGCGAAAGCAGTCTCAGTGCATTAAATAAAGGATGTTCTTAAAGGGGAAAAAGTGGTGCTGCGTGTCGGTGTGATGGTTTAGATCAGGTGTTAGGAGGAAATTCTGTACTCAGACAGGGGTGAGGCACTGGGACACTGGGACAGGTGGTGATGCCCAGAGAAGCTGTGAATGCCTTATCCGTGGAGGTGCTCACAGCCAGGCTGGATGGGGCCCTGAGTAGCCTGATCTAGTGGAAGGTGTCCTTGCTCACGGCAGCAGTTGGATCTAGATGAGATTTAAGGTCCTTTCCAACCCTGACCATTCCACAATTCTATGAACAAGGCTTCTCCCCTTCAAACAGCAGAAGGACTGAGTTACAGCACAGCATTCAAACGAGACGATACCTTTGTGATCTCCACGGATGGCAGTGCATTTGCTTCAGCTCGGGCAGCATCAAGTTTATTTTTGGGTACTAACAGCTCCAAAACGTCCTTAACTGATGCATAGGGCACAATGTTCTGAAAGAGAGAGAGCAATGGTAATGCTGGTTTTAAGTGCACACCAAGAACCCAGAACGTGACGTCAGATTTACAAGCTGACAGTGGTGGTGGTAAAAATAAGTGACCTACTTGTGTTTGCAGGAGCTCCACAACCTGCTGGATGCATTCAGACACTGACGCAATGTTCGTCTTCAGCACCAGTTCAGGAGATTCGGGCTTCTCGTAGTCTGAGTCAATCCCTGTGAATCCTATTGACAATTAAACCCAAACCAAACACATTTAATGTAATACTGCCCTAGATATACCATGCCCTAGAGTCCACACTACAGAAACAACCAACGAGCATTCAGCCATACTCAGTACTACAGGTACGCTTGTGACAGTAAGATTAGGGAAATAGGATACCTTTGTGTGCCACAAAGAGCCTTTATTAACCCACCTTGAGATTTTCTACCTGCAGAGCTGCAAAGATTAGCTATCTGAAGCTTTGGAAAGCAAAAGGCAAATTAAGAGCTCGTTCTTCCATACCTTTGATCTCTCCGGCTCTTGCCTTTTTGTACAAGCCCTTCACATCTCTGCTTTCACAAATATTTAGAGGAGCATCAACAAAGATTTCAAAGAAAGGCAACCCAGCAGCCTCATGAATTTTCCGTGCATTTTGACGATCCTGTGAGAAGAAAGGTGGGAAAATGGTACATGCTGCATTGCAATAAGCACCCTCCTACCCTCTGACGTTTCCTGAAATTTGACAGAGGTAAATTACTTTCTGGTATAGATTTATTAAATTTAAACCAATTTTAATAAGGGGTTTTATTTCCGTTACCCCCTTTTCTTTGAAGCTACTTTAGAAGACCACTTCATTAAGTAGGACAGCCAAAATTGGGATGTGAATAATTATCTGCTCTGTGTTAAAAAAGCAACTGTTTGTGTTGGCTTGATACTGTCAGGCATTTGGTATTCTCAGAAAGCACAATAACTTCTTCAAACAGAATATTGATGGCACTATGACATTGATTTTATGCTCATTCTCCTACAAAGTTAATAGTAGGAGCCTACACAATGAGATTTCAAATGTCACTGAGCCTTTAACGAATTCTGAGTACAACTGAAAGCAAAAACATTGTCAAACTACTATGAGTGGAGAGGTGCTGGAACAGCTGCCCACAGAGGCTGTGGATGCCCCGTCCATCCCTGAAGGTGTCCAAGGCCAGGTTGGATGGGGCCCTGGGCAGCCTGGTCTAGTATTAAATGTGGAGGCTGGTGGCCCTGCCTGTGGCAGGGGGTTGGAGATTCGTGACCCTTGAGGTCCCTTCCAACCCTGGCCGTTCTGTGATTCTGTGAAATGGCACTCCAGAAAGCTCTACTGATGGTGTTTAATTTTTTACACCTGTGGCATTGCGCAGAATAGAGAAGAAGATCCGGTGGCATATATAGAAGGTCCTCTACACAAACTCATCTTTCCCAGAAGCATTCATGAGATCAAAGCAGCTCAGGAAAGAGCAGAATATGCCGCAGACAGTTTACCTTTGAAAAAGGAGAAATGAAGCTGGTTATGCAGACAAGCCCAGCGTCAGCAAACAACCTGGCCACCTCTGCGATGCGGCGGATATTCTCCTCGCGGTCCCCGGCTGAGAAGCCCAGGTTTTTATTCAAGCCGTGCCGAACATTATCGCCATCCAGGGAATAGCAGGGGATGCCATGAGAGACCAAGTACTCTTCTAGAGCAAAGCCAATGGTTGTCTTACCAGCTCCAGAAAGGCCTGTTGGAGACAGCAAAGTGAGGTTCCAGTTTGAAAGTGAGGCTAAGGGAACAGGATGGTGGGGGGGTCACCAGCAGAAAGTCATCAATCCTAAGTGAGGTGGATGCATCCCAACCCAGCTCTGCCCACTCGCCCATTTACTCTATACAGTCCATGTCGTGTCCTCCCACATGGTCTCTTAAAAATCAGTGGACAGGAAGTTAGGAGACCACTGTATACTTCAAAGAATAATCATCAGTCAAAGAAGTTCAAATTTTTCACATACAGGGTCCTTAATTAATACTAGAAAGAAGGGAACTGCCTTGGGCAGGATGTTTTGGCTTCAGAAATGGTGTTAAAACAGATCAGATGCGGGCCTTCTTTCCAAGATGAAAGAAGAGAACAAAACAGAGATGTGCTTTATTCCAGCGTTCAGCACACACTGATGTGGTGAATCAGAATGGCTTTACAAACCCTTCCATTCATGTCTTGCAACATCTTCTGTCAGTCAAAGAGAATAGCAATACTTCACAAGCAAAGAAACATCTGGACAAGTGTCAAAAAAGAGAGTTGTGTAAATGTCAGTGGAGAAAAATAAATGCACCCTGGGCCCCAGATCTTGAGTTTGTTTTTCAAAGCAAAAGAGAAAGGCAACACATCAGAAGGTGCATGAAATGGTGTGCAGGAAATCACTTTTGGCACGATTCACTGTCTGTATTTCCTTTTCAGACAAGAAGACCAACTTGTTCTGCCGCTCACAAGGTTTCTGAAACACAGGAAACCTAGGTGCCCCCACGAACTTCCCACTGACCCAGGAGGAAAATCTCTGAATACTGTTCTGGACAATCTTGAGCGTGTTTTGCTGCCAGGGACTGGGTGAGTTTGAGCCAAGGGTTCCTCAGCTTGGAACACCAAGAGCAACCTGCAGGGCTTTCCATATGCTCAGTCAAGGGAGCCAGCAAATGGAAACCCCAACAACAGCTGCAAAGTTTATAAAAGCCTTACTTAGGGGCAGCCACTGCAGGGAGATCATCTTTCTTTGCCAACACCGCGTTTCTGTACACAGTCACTTTGCAAACTCACAGCAGCTCACAAGGAGTGCTGGTGTTGCCTGCAGACCCCAAATCACCACCTCCAAGCCATCCTCCTCATCTGTCCAACAGCCCTCACGTGTGCAGCGATGCGGATGAAAATACCTGTCAGCCAAACCGTGCAGCCGCGGAATCCGCCCCTGGTACCAACAACTTGTCCTCGCTTACTCCTGCTGACGTGATGGGCTTGGTAAACCACATTGGTGGATCCCTAAAGCAAACAGAGTGAAACAAAACGCTTTTGTTACCCTGCTGCACTCCACACACCAGAAAATCTCAGCCAGGACAGAAGAGACACGTACATTCGTTGAAAATAAGCACAAGCCGTTGCAACAAATGCTGAGAACATTCTTGTACATGAAAATGCTACAACCAACATGGTAAAATGGGAAGAAAACTGGCAAAACAGTGAGAAAAATATTTGCCTTTGGCGTCAGTTATGGGAAAGGAAAAGTCCCAGCAAGAGCAAATACAGACACATTTTCTCCCCAAGCCCCATTCTGCTCGATGCAGGTTCGTCCCTCTCGCATCTCTGGCGCAGGGCGGTGGGGAGGCTGGGCTGGGCTTTCCCACAGTTTGTGTCATGCTAGGTAAATATTTCTCCATCTGAAGTCACAGGAAGAAAGTGACCATATTTTATGTGTCAGAGAAGGGTTTTTTGACAAGATACAAAAAAAAAAAAAAACAAGGAATGGGAGACAAAGAACTTTGCTTTTAAATGTGTTTGCGGAATAGCCTTTTTTTTTCCTCTGCTTTCTGAGACCATTTTAGCCCGATTTAGCAGGACTCACTGGAGGATTGGTGTTTTGCAGGCAACAGAGGGCTCTGTCTGCTTAAAAATCTAAGTGGAAACCATTCCATAATAGAAGTAACACCCTTCTTCCCTCTTCTCCCTCTCAGAGGCCAGCATCCCAGCTGAGATCAAACTCCCACCACAGAGATACCATCAGCTAGACTCAGAACTTCACACCCAATTTATATTCCATTTTAGCTAAAACCATCACAATCAGCCTCTTTTTATGCTTGCAAACCAGAGGAGAAATTTTCCACTCGCAATTGCTTGTGGGCACACAAGTCCAATACACAGACCTTCCACAAGCACTACAGCACACTGCCAGTTCTTCAAAGCCTCCACTCCCCAAAGCAGGTTTGTGTTGGGATTTTGGGGAGTATGCTAGTTTTTAGTTTGTTTTGCAGGGGGGATGTCTTTTTGGACATTTGGAGCTTGCAAGCTGAGACATCACCATTATGGTCTAATTTGTGCTTGTCCCCAGCAGCCTGGGCTCCTGAAGCAGGACTAAATGAACACATGTAGAAGGTAGCAGGCACCAAGATAACCTCTGCTCACAAAACACAGAGGCAAATTTTGCAGCTTTACTCCTCACAGAAGTCTGGCACCATGGTGTGAGTGCCCAAATTCACCCCTGTGCTAGCCCACCACGGCTCAGCCCTGCAGAGAAGCTGCTCAGTGCAGCACGATGCCTGAGCAGTAACTGCACAGCCCTCCAGTGCTCCAGCATACGGAACAGCAGTTTTGCAATTTATCTGCAAATGACAACAGAAGAGGCAGGTATTTCAGCACAGAGAAATGAAACCCACACACTCAAAATATCCTTTCTACACCCCTTCGCTGCCTGTGTCAGCAGGAACTCTGGCAGCACGCTGATTTCCTTGCAGTGTGGTTCTGCAAGGCGTCGATCTACCCAGCATGACAGGGACTACGACAATGTCTGTGCTAACATGTTCCTACCTGGCTGACACCATGAGGTTATTATCCTTAAAGCAGATGCTGCTGCAAATCCGCACCATGCACATCTTGGAGCAGGTTCCTTTGTTCACACTAGCATCTTCCGGAGCTTGGGAAAGCAACCCAGCAGCAATTCCAGATGTGGGTGGCATTCCTGCTCACGGCAGGGGTTGGAACTGGGTGGGCTTTGAGGTCCCTTCCATCCCGAGCCAGTCTGTGACTCTAACTCCAGACCCCTCCTTCCTGCTGGTAGCAGATCGCTCCTATTTTGCTCCTATGTTAGGAGCAGTTTTGCTGCCAAAGAGGCGAGATATCCCCAGCACCACACATCTGAAACAGTGGGTCTCACACCAACCCCAGTCCTTGCCATCAGCTGCACAGGACACCATGTGAAATCAAACACTCTTCAGCCTATAGAGACAGACCTTAGTTTTAAAACCCTCTCCTACATACTGCCATCTTAATAGAAACAGGACTTTGTCTTGTTAGCTGAACTTGATACATAAAAATTGTGTTTCTGGGTCTCTTACTTAAGTAGAAAATTTCTTCTCCCAGGGCAATTGCCATGGCTGCCCTTGAGAATGGGTGCATTGACATCAGGAGTCCATCACCATCACGGGGAAATCTTTCTGTATGAGAGCCATTTGCTGCAGAAGAGAAAACCTATCATATGCAAAAGGAGGAAGAACACAAAGAGAGGGGTTTTGCTTGTCAGTGGCTCACCTTTACAATCAGAATCACAGAAGATGAAGAAACCTCGGAGTTTCTGAAGTCCTGATTTAACTCCCACAACCCCAAACCCACTGCCTTTCCCAAACATCGGTGTGACTTGCTGAAAAGGGCTATGATTGATAAGTGTTTCAAAAGTAGCTCCACTCATTCTTTCCCAGGAAAAGCCCCCAAAGAGCCAGCATTACCTTGGAAATTTCTGCCTGCTACAGGTCCCAGGATCCCACTGACACAGCTGGACTTGGAGGATGGAGCACTACCACCAGGCAGTGATAAAGGTATTACAAAATAATAAGATTTAGTTGAGGAACAGAGCACTGGGTCACTAAATGTCCTGCTGGGGGTCCAGGGTTTGCTCACACCAGGCAGGCTGCTGAACTGGGTTTCCCTCCTCCTTCACAGAACCACAGAATGGCCTGGGTTGAAAAGGACCTCAAAGACCATCTTGTTTCAACCCCCCTGCCAAGAGCAGGGTCGCCAACCACCAGACCAGGCTCTTCAGCACCCAAGCAGTCCAGGTGTGGTCCTTGGCAAGCTCTCCTGCTGCTTGCTTGTCCTGGCACTGCTGAGACAGCACCTCGTCCCTGCCAGGAATGCAGCAAAGAAACCATCAGGGGCCCAGCAGATTGCTCCCAGCTACCTGAAACAAGCAGGCTTTCAGCTTGCAGACAGACGCTTTGCAATGCCAAACTTTGCTAACAAACATAGTTTTCAAGGAGAGGCTAGCCAAAGTACTCTTTTCTTAACACACAGGAATTCCTGAGCTCTTAGCAAGGCCCTAATTTTGAATGCTGCTATAACACTCTTCTTCTAGTATGTCTGTGCATTTGAGGTGGACACAATCAGGGTTTATACAGTCTTCCAAAAAATCAGGCTCAAGAAACAAACTCACATGCCCGTCACCTCACAGTAATGCTCTGATTTCATGACAATATGACTTCAAAGCAATGGGTTGGGCATGAAAGCTCTCTCTCTGAAGCCACCCAAATCAGGTTTTTGGTGTTCAATATCTCTGGACAGATGATGTCACTAATCTAATTTCCTCGACCCACTAAAACCAGTGAGTCACTCTGTGCTCACACATTTCCATGATTAATTTGGAAGGCCAGGACCGATGTTATAAAATAAAAATTATTCCCAACTTCTTTCCAAAAATTACAAGGGACATCTGCATGGCGAGCAAGTATTTCACAGCCAGAGCAGCCTGACATCTGCTGGCAAAAATAACATGTTGAACAGAAAACCCTTCCATGAATTCCCTATTTTTTATACATATGTGTTCCGCTATACTACCTCCACTAAACGAACCCATTTCAGCAGTTTGGCTCATGTGCATGTTGCAAATACTACATTTTACACAGCAAAAGGAGACCTGCTTTCTTCTGATGCCTAAGTGTGCTACGAGGCTGCTCTGGATGATGCTGAGGTATCTGACAGACCCATGGGATCACAGTCAATACAAAACACAGTCCTCTTGCAAAACAAGGGAACATAAGTCATGTTCACACTGTGGTTTTGGGGCTGGATACCCACAGGTATTGAGTGAGAATGTCCATTTAATTGTCTGTAAAGAAAGGAATTGTGCAGTCACAGGGCAGGTGACAGTCAGGATTCCCACATCAAATAATAATACAAGCAAAGAACCCACAGTACAGCATCAGGCAATCATCCCTTGAGCCCTACTGGGCTACAAGTTGCAAGATGAAAGATACGGCTCTGCTGCTCAGAGCTGAGGCTTGTGACCAGCTTGCACTGGGCAGAGCAATGTGCCTCTTCATCAAGCTCATTTCTGTTTGAGAGCTCAAGAAATAACTCTGACACATCACTGTTTAAAAACTGAACTGGTGGCACTGCTCTGAAACAAAACTGCAGCTCTGTGCCCCTACTCACTGAGTTTGCAATGGGGTTTTACCCCGGAAGCCAAGAGCACACAGGTAAGACACCAACACCATCTCCCTTGAGGAAAGCAGGATCTCCTCCAGCCCCAACCAGCAGAGGCTGAACTGAGCCCATCAGAGTTCAGCCACGCTGCCACGGACAGCAGCTGTTTTCCTGCAGGAAAGGAGCCCTGTGACTTTTGAGAAGCTTTAGTTATTTCATAAGCACTGGGAGCTGCGGAACATCTGCAGGCATGTCAAGCTTCACCAGGCTTTAAAATGCTTATTGCCATAAAGGAACCAAACCTCTTGCACCATTTCTCTATAGGATACCCAGACAGTGGGCTGAAAAGACAAAACCTGGGGAGCCAAAGGGACTTGCCCCCAGAGCAGTGGCACTGGGCTGCATCTGAAAGAGGCCTGAGCATTCCCACCACTTTAGTAGCACCTACCGCCAGTCCCGGATGTGAAAAATGACATGAAACACATCAGGCTTGTGATTTTCTCCACAAAGGCTCCATTCCCAGACACGAGTCAGGGGTGCTGGGGGCTCAGTGTCACTTCGAACGCTACCTCTCCCCACCTCACCTGGGGCCCAGTCCTCCTTCTGGTGTCGCCCAGTCTGCACGTCCTTGACTTCAGAGTGGCATTTTCTATTTCAAAACTGAACATTTGCAAAGTGCAAACAGTTAGGGACGCTCAGACAGAACTGCAACATAGGACATGGTTCAATGGAACTTAATGCCAGACAGGCCAAGAGTTCACTTGGCTTGACAAAAAAAAATCACTAGATAAACTCAAGGAAAGAATCGAGGATTGTTAGGTCTACAAAGCACTGTTAGGCTGCAAGTTACCGTCCGGCACCTCAGGTCACAGATGGGAGCTGTAACGACACACCAGGACATGTATCTCAGCTGTAAACTCTCCCATGGGCCCCACACCTGGCTGCTTTGGAGACTGCAGATGTGTCCAAACCGGTCTTTCCCTTGCTCAGCACCTCTTAATCCCCGCCGCACTGCTGCCAGCCAGGTGACAGCTTGCATTCACCGGGACACCGTTTACCACGCCAGCTCCACCACTGGCTGCACCAAACAGGCTCAGAAACTGTATTCTCCAGTTTGGAGATTCCGGGATCAAGGCTTCCTGCCCTGTCTACATACCCAGTCCATACAGCTGCTACAGAAGCACGTGATCACAGAACATCCTGAGCTGGGAGGGATCCGCGAGGATCACCGAGTTGCTCCCCCGGCTCTACAGAGAACCACTCCAAATCCAAACCCTACGTCTGAGAGCAGTGCTCAAACGCTCCCTGAGCTCCGGCACTCAGGGCTGTGCCCACTGCCCTGCACAGCCCATTCCGTGCCCACCGCCCCCTGCTGCAGCCCCTTTCCCTCACCCCCAGCTGCCCCTCCCCAGACACAGCTCCATGCTGTTCCCTCGGGTGCAATACTGACCCCCCAAGCCACATTCACTGCCTTTAAAATCAAGTTTGTCTCTTTCCCACCCCCTGGTTCTTCACAAACAGATGATCTGCCCACCAGTAGGGCCGGGTAGGACTGAGAAATGACCTCCCACCCACAGCGTGTTTCTTGCGCTACATTGGGAAGTTGAAAAATGGAAACACTGTTTTGCCAGAGATTCTGTGAAGACCTCGAAGTCAGAAAGTCTTGGAAGGGCAAGTTCAAACGGTCATCTTCCATAGGTGAGCAAGAGGGTGGCAAAACAACCTCAACAAACTCCAGAGCGCTGTGTCTGAAGAAAAGCCACCCTAAGAAAATGAGAGTGCTTACGCTGCCTTCCCTCTCAAGCTCTGCTCTCCAAACAGGCCAGTATGCTTTGGCACTCGCTCAGCAGATAAAACTCTTGACACCAACAGCTGTAGCTCTGCCAAGGCGTAAGCAAACAAAACCGGACCGTGCCACGAGGACGGGCGGCTGCACAACTGGCAGCGACACCGGCCTGATGGGCAAACCCTAATTTTCTAGCGTCCCGTTTCACGACACACATCCAGAGGTTCTTCGGCCCTCCTTTTTGCCCCCCTCCTTTTGCTAATGATACACTCCGAGTAAATTTTCACTTAAAAATGACTAAGCTGCGAGGCCATTAAGGAGCTATTTCTCACTTCCCACAGCTGTGATTCAGAGCTAAATCTGAGATTAGTCGTTAGTTACCACACTCATGCTAACAGCAAAATAATAACTAATAACCCAAATCACGTGACATTTCTCTGGAAGGACTTTTAAAGTACCAAAGCCTACGAGCACTGCAATCAAAGTACAAGTTCAAGGCAAAGGATATCACTAGAAAAGTATTAACACAGGCCCTAAACCCCTTATCTTTCCTGGGCATGTACAGCTGCAAGTTTATCTAAAATACCTGATTTCAGATAGAAAAGGTCTTTTCATTTTTAAAGACTATTTAAAGACACCCTCCAGGATCAACATCAGTCCAGTAAAAAATGCAAGTATGCCAATATTCTCCTGAAAATCCTGAGGAAAAACAAAATCCTTGTGACCTAAATCTAACTTGCAGCTGCAATGCACATGTCTGGGTAGCTTGGGGTCTTCAAAATTGTTCCCTGTAAGGCCTGAAATCTCTTGCAGGAGCTGCCCAAGATGCATACAGCTGAAAACCTGTCTCTGAGTGATGGATTTTGGCATAGGCTGTAACTCGCTGGCAGCTTCTCTACGACTTTACTGGTGTCGCCCAAAGAACAGATGAGGCCGGATGCTACTGATTGATCCAGAGGTCAGGCAGCAGGAAAACAAATGAGCCACTTGTCCTACGAGAAGGAAAACGACGAAGCTCGTAGGGCTGTTCAGGGAGGGACCACTTGCCCTGCAGAAAAGCACAGCCGCCCCTTCCAGCACGCAGCTCCCGGGGCCGGACCACACTGATCACTTTGTTCCCCATCCCCTGGGTGACTCAACCTCCCATGGAAAGAAAGAGCCATTCATATCTGGGAGCCTGCAACTTTTTCTGTCCTTTCTTGAATGAAATTCCCCCAAATGAACAGTGCTGCTTTCACAGGACAGAGAGTGGTTCACAGCCAGTGGCTGCTGGTATGCTGGCAGCCCTGCAAAACAGCACAAGTTAGTGAAACGGCAGGGCAGGAGAAACAGACCAAGAAGGGAACATTTAACAGCAAAGGACTTGGAAAAGAAACAGACAGCTAGAAGAAAAATAGAAGTTGAAACAAGAGTGTAATAGTCTCATGGCATCTCTTGATCTTCAAAGACAAGAGAAATCAAAAAAGTAAAAACAAAATAATACGAGGGATATCAGACAACCTAAGCATGCGACAAGCAATTAGGAAATGGTCACCGTTTGCTACCACGGTGCGGTGAGTGTGTTTCAGAAAGCACACTGCAGCTGTAAGCCCGGTCCTGATGGGTGCACCAAGGCCAAGCGGTGCCACTTCACCGACCTCAGCTTCTGCTCAGCGGGCTCTGCAGATCTGCTCTGAATACGAACACCCTTAGAGACGTCTGAAGATCCCTCAGTCGATTTCTTTATATTTAAAACAGGAGTAAAAAATAAGCAGACGAACAATCTTTTACAACCACTTTTTGCTTATTTCACATTGGTTCACAATCAGAATGATAAAGCTGTACAAACATTACCGCACAGCTTGTGATACCACAGTCCATCTGAACTCTGCCCTGCGGATGCACTCTTTTCAACAGTTTTTACGCAAAGAAATGAACCTTTCTTCATATTTCCTCAGTGCTGTTCTTCTAATCTTGCAGGTTTTTCCTCTTTTTTTTTTTTTTAAGTAAACTGAAGAAAACAAGTAAACTTTTTTAAGTAAACTGAAGATCACAATATTTTTAAATGTTAATTTACCTTTAAATAGGGGTCTGTAACTTGTACACATAAGCCCTGTGCAAGCAAAAACTGAACCTTCAGAAGTTACAGCTTTGAGATCCGCTGGGCTACTGGAAGAGCTCCTCCATGAAGCCAGGGGATGCTGTGTGCCACACCGCTTAGGCACCCTCACAGAGCCTGCAGACGACAAGGCTGCAGCACTTACCCCAGAGCAGGCGGTTTCACTAGGGGCTTTCATTCTGCCCATAGCAAATGTAAAGAGATCCGAGGAGGAAGCCGGGCCGCCTGCCCTCTGCCCAGCGCTGCCTCGTCCCACGTGTGTCGCTCCCAGCTGGGTTCTGACAGCTCTCCCTCATGCTTACCAAACCCCTCGATTCCACAAGGAATTCTGAGCCGCAGCTTCCACACACTGGTGTTTTGTTGAAGGCGCGAGCCGTGCAGCCGGTTACCCTGGCACAGGGACGGTCCCTAAGGACACGGCCGTGCCTGTGGGCTGGGGCTGCCTCTCGGGGCACACTGCACCGCCTGTGTCCTTCTGCTTGCTGTAAGAACACTGCTCATGCAGAGAGGAACCAAGCAGAGGAAATACCAGCGGTGCCGCAGGTGTAGGGAGAACAAGCTGCTCTTTCGTCGGGACTGAAAGAACTACTCAGCCGTGAGTGCTGCACTGTGCAATAAACAAGGGCTGTTCCACTGCTCCACGTTACTCACTGCAATTACTTTAAGGTACGCTTACTCCCGAGAGTAAGATTTCACCATACGGGCACACGGGAGGCTTATATAAGGAGCGTTAAGGTCACCATTAAAGATTGTTCTTTCTCTCCAAAAGTCACCTCTGAGAGGGGTCAGGAGTGAGCACTGCCCGCTGTCAATGAGGTCTTTGATCTGAAGGAAACTCAGGCACAGGGAGAACTTCACGCCTCTCACAGTGTCACACGCAGAAGCAAAGGGGGTGCCACCGTGCTAGCAGTAAAGGAAGAATCCCCATACGGAGTGCAGGGTCATATCCAGAGCCAAGGGGCCTTACTGGTTTTTAAAGGTAACACATGCACAGATCAAAAATCCTAAGCTTTCTTCTTTGCATCTTACCATAAGCTCACAGTAATAAATGGCTGCTAGGTGAAAATAACCTCAAACTCCATGGAGCACGCAGGGTGAAAACGTGTTTTAAGTCGAGGGCTTACGGGCGCTCAGCGTGCAAAATGGGGAGCAGCCGTGTCGCCTCAGCTCACCTCGGGGCTGCACCACTGCACCTTTTCACAGCGGGCAGCCAAGCGGTGCCGCCCACCGAACCCATCGCTGACATAGCAGCGGGCAGTGAACAAAGCTGGAAGAATCCGCTCTCACGCAGACGCGTACCTGAAAAGCCTCACCTCCGGCAGGAGGAAGAGGAATGCATCACCCACACCATGAAGAACTGGTAGCAACTGGGATTTTTTAAGAGGACAGGAGGACGGAAAGAGGCAGGCTAAGGAAAAGGAAAAAGACTCTGCTGGAGGCTCTCAGCCAGGTGGGTGACGCTCCGTTTCCCACCCTCGGCCCCGAGCTGTGACAGCCGCAGACGCGCACTTCGCTCCTCTCCGCAGAGCCTCGCACAAAGCACAGCGCTCCGCCTTGCGCGGTGCGACCGACGCCGCCCGCGTGCCACGCGCGCCGTCCCACGCCGGCCAGCCGCAGCCCCCCCCGGCCGGGCGCCGCACCGCCGGCGGGACCCATCGCAAAGCCCCGCGATCCGCGAGCCCCTTCCTGCGCTCCTCGGCAACCCGCGCGCAGCCGTCAGACGCTCAGCATCCCCGTGACAGCAGGGCGCAAAGATCGGCCGCAGCCGGCCCGGCTGATGAAGGTCGTCCCGCTGCCCGGGGCGGGGGCGAACGGAGGGGCCGCTCGGAGCCCGTCTCCAGCCGGCCACGAGAACGCCGCGCCGCCGCACCCTGGGCTGCCGGCCCCGAAACGAAGCCCTCTCCCGCTCCCCGCACCCCCGGGCTCCGCGGGACGCCGAAAGCCGTCCGGGGCCGTCGTCTCAGCGGCTCCGGGAGCCCCGAGGGAGCGGCCCCGCGGCGGAGCGCGGCCCTACCGTCTGCTGGCTGCTCTGCATGGTGCCGGCCGGGCGGCGCGGGGCGCGGCGGGGCACGGCGGGGCACGGCGGGCCAGGGCAGGGCACGGCGGGCGGCAGCGGGCTATAAGGGCTCCGCGACACGTAGCTCTGCCCCGGGCCGGCCCCTCCCGACCTGCGCCCTCCTCCGTCTCCTCCTCCCGCCGCAGCCACCGACGTGGCGAGGGACGGAGGAGGAGCGGCTCCGGGGCCCAGGCGTTCCCTCGCGGCCGCCGGCTTCCCGCGGGCCCGCCGCGCTCCGGGATGCGGAGCGGCCGGCGGCCTGCGCTCCGCTCAGAGCGAGCGGCACCGCCGCTGTGCGCGGCGCGGGTGGGCCGTCACAGCGAGGCGCGGCACGGAACGGCGGCACGGAACGGCCCTTCGCACCGAGCCGGGATGGAAATGCGTTATTCCCCGAAGCCGGGTTGCTTATAAACTCGGGGCGACTATTTGGGACGCGCCCTTTTGGTTCCGGCTCGGCTACCTGTCGGGGGGCCAGCACACGGCGAGGCTCCTTGCCGGCTTGGGGCGGAGGTGCAGGCAGAGCGCGGGTGAGAACGGCCTCTGAAAGCTTGCCTCTGTCCAAAAGGTGGGGTTTGTCCTCATACCGCCATGGTGGGAAGGCCTCCTGCTCAGCACAGTAACGGTGGGTGCGTTCGGGGAGGACTGGACCCGAGGGAAGGGTTGGGACTGCACGGCTCGAGTCCCTGGAGGATAACTGTACTGCCGGAAACCAATCCGCGCTGCATTCAGGCCCAGTGCTGGGCCAGTTCACTCTGCAAACACTAAGAAGGTTGGGAAGAAACACACGGGAGTCCTCTGCCATAGAACCAATCAGGTGAATACCACGCCTGATGGCTTTTCAGAAAATCCACAACTAACCCATGGAATTTTCCAATGCTGAAAAAAGCCCAGAGCCCAGGACTTCACCAGATCAGAGGACAGGCACGGTCTCTGTGGAGGGAAACCACACAGCACCCTTGGGATGACCTGCCAGCCAGTGGTAAAGGAAGAAACACTCACAGTGGGTGTGTAATTCTGCACATGATTGCTTGGATTCTTCCACATACCCTGGAGATGCACAGCCCCATCCAGCATTGCTCTTGTTCTCTGACCACTTCCTCCCGTTCCCCAGTCCCTACCCATGAATCCAGCCCTAAGCTGTGAGGATGATTATGCAAACAGGGCTGTTTCCCCACTAAGCAGGAGATAACTGACTTCTAATCATCTCCAAAAGAACAAGCTCTCCCTACTTCCAATATGTGGATGAAATGGGAACCATGGGCATCTGCTGGTACCTGTTCCTCACACTACTGCCAGTGTGTCCATCACCATAAAAATACTTCTGTTTCATTTCTGCCCTTCTCTCCAGAAGAGCTTAAGATGGCAGAATCTTAGAATGGCTTGAGTTAGAAGGGACCTTAAAGATGCTGGTGCCATGAAAGATGCCCCTAAAGGAAAATGATGGTGAGCATTTGCCAATCTCCTGAGATACATGGGAGAAGGGCTGAAAAAACAGGAGACCCCAGAAGAGGGATGAGAGGAAAGATAGCGGTGTAAATGTAGTTCCTCAAATGGAGAAGGAGTGGGGCCCATTGTGGGGACAGAGGAGCAGGGATGACTTGGAAGGAATGAAGGAAGGAATGAAGCTGGAAAGGTGTAAGGAGGCTAGGAACAGCTGTTCAACCAACTTCTGAAGCCACACAGCTATTACGCTGTGATAGCTGCACTAATCCATGGTGTAAATCCAATTAAACTCACTGCATTACACGTGGGATTAATTTGACTTAATAATACCAAGGTGATATTTTAGCCTCTCTCATTTCATGCCTTTCTTCAGATTGCTTTTTTTTTCCTTCTCCCCGGTTGTCCAGCTGCAGATTAAGTTCCTGCCATAAAAACAATACAGCACGGCTGGAAGAGCAGACAACCAAGCACAAACACATTATCCATGGGAAAATTATGCCCTGGTACAAGGGCAGGGTTGAAGGAACCCTCCCACGACCATTGCCCAACCAGAACACAGGCTATGCCTCGTCCTGTCGAGGACATCTGCAGAAGGACGTGCTAGATGACAAAGCCTGGGAGTGCACAGCAGATGGGTGTTGCTAAGCTCTCCCTCAAGCACAGTGGCAGCCAAACTTGACTAAAGCTGCTTGGTCTGTTCAGCTGGTGCTCAGAAGTGACTTGATGCCATTTCCGAATCAGACTACCAGAGTAGGCATCTCATCTCTTCTTTATGTGTGGATTTGAATAAATTTGTCAACATGAGAGCTTCAGAAGTGGTCAAATCTATGTTGAGCTGGCAGGCAAAATGGGAAATCTTGGGGAAAACACAAGTGATTCCAAATTAACCACAGCTGTCACTGTACTTGTGGCTCTGCTCTACAAGAACACAGCAGAATGTGTAAATATCTCCAATGAGCTAATTACACATCTTAATTTCCTGTAAGGGTTATTTTTAGGGGATTTTTTGTTTGCTTAGTTGGATAAAAATATACAGTATTGCCCTTATGTGGGATTAATTTTAAATACATGTCTTTACACCCCTACCACGTCACCTTTCCTTTTGTTACCTTCAGTAACAAAAAACATTTAAAACTGTCTGTCAGACAACAGGAAGAAAAAGAAACTGTAAGAAGGGCTCTGTGAAATTAAAGGCACCCCTCCTCACGGGGCACCTGGAGCCAGCGCTCCAGAAGCGGCGTCACCAGCACTGAGCAGAGGGGGAGCATCAGCTCCTTCAGCCTGCTGACACTACGTTGTCTGGGGCAGCACAGGGTGCCATTAGCCTTCTCTGTGGCAAGGACACACTGTGGCAAGGCTCAGGTTCAGCTTGGTGATCTCCAGCCAGGGCCTTTTCTACAATGCTGCTTCCCTGCCGGGTTGCCACCAGCATGTCCTGGTGCCTGGGTTGTTTCTCTGCAGTTGTGGCTCTCCCTGAACTTCATGATGTTCTGGTCAGTCCAGCAGGACTAGTTTTAGTGAGGACATTTTTTGAAGAAAAAAGAAGTTCTTTCCTGTTAAAAATTAACAGAAGAAAGGTAAATGGGAAAAGACAGAAAAAGTGGTGCCGCTACGTAACAGGAAAACGTAGCATTAAGTGCAGTGTAACACCTCTTCCTCAGATATCAATCAGTGAGACAGTGAACAAGTCAATATTATCTGTTTGTTGCATCACTCTTCATTTCACATTTCATCAAAGATACCTCCTTTCTAGGAATTAAACTGACTACGCGTGGCCTTCCCGAGAATCTGAGCAAGTAAGAAATATTTTGCATTAAAAAAAGATGAAGCTTTCTTCCTCCTCTGTTTCCCCAAGTACAGTGCAGAAAGGGGTAGGAAATTCTTTCAACATTTAATACTTAAAAAGCTGCATAGCTGTTGCCTCCAGGTTTAACTTGCATGTTCTTTTTGAGGAGATAATAGCTGATACAGAAATTAAGGAAAAAGAAAAGGAAAAATCTAGGTGATTCTCTCAAGAGACATGTGAATTAGTGGCACTCAATTAATTTTCATTAAAGAGCCTCTCAAGCTATTTAACGAGCTCCAACAAGAGCTATTTAACAAGAGCTCCAGCCTACCACAATCAACAAAAGAAGCAGCACCAGAGGGTCAAAAATCTCTCCAAATGGAGAAATGGGCACTCAAGCATCTTCCCTGCTCAGTGAAAACCAGCCTTGAGAAGGATTAGGCAACTTCTGGGCCCTGTTACGTATGCTAAAGCGTTAAAGGGAATGTTATTATTTGCAAGCGTTCTCATTCTGCTCACAGGATCGGAGACTTTCGTTCCTCTCCTTACTGGGAGGGGGCAGATGCAGGTTATTCGCTGGATATCTGCCCTTGTGCACAGAGAATAGGGATTATTCAGCACTCCTTCAGAAAGTTTATAATGCCCTGATACTCTGATCTCAGAGAGGCAATAAATCTCTAGACAAACAGCTCTCTTAAGAGCCCATTGTGCAACCTACTGTTTCACTAACAGGACCCACAGAGAGGAAAATCTATATATAACTCCACCAAACAGGCCCTGTGAGCCAGTGCCTGCAAGGTGCTCGCTACAGATGTACAGAGCTTCCTGCTCACAGACTCGCCACAACACCTTCACAACCAAAAATCTCACACAGCACAAACCAAGAAATTGCTTAAAAGCATCAATACACACTCAGAATGTTAGGATGATAGAATCACAAATGTTGGAATAGACCTCCAAGATCATCTTGTCCAATTGGCCACCTCCCACCAATATTTCCCCACAAATCCCTGTCCCTTAGTACCACAACTAAATGTTTCATGAACACCTCCAGGGATGCTGACTCCACCATCTCCACTTGCTCATAGAAGGAGATGAGGTTGGTCGAGCAGGGCCTGCCTTTCTTGAACCCATGCTTGCTGAGCCTGATCCCCTGGCTGTCCTGCATCTGCCATATGATTTCCCTCAAGATGATCTGTTCCATAACCTTCCCTGGCACCGAGGTATGGCAGACCTTAAGTTCCCCAGATCCTCCTCATGACCATTCTTGTAGATGGGAGTCACATTGGAAAGCCTCCAGTCCTCCGGGACCTTGTTGGTTGGCAGAAACTCTGGCAGATGGTGGAAAGTGGCTTGAGAATCACCTCAGCATCCTCGGGTGGATCACATCCAGCCCCATGGACTTGTGACAGTCCAGGTGGAGTAGTACTTCTCTAACTGTTTGTTTCCACCTGTATTGAGGGTGGTTTATCCTGCTCCCCATTCCAAAATTCCAGGTCAGGAGACTGAGTAACCCGAGGATAATTGGTCTGACTTTTAAAGACAGATGTAAAGAAGGCATTGAGAGCATCAGACTTACCCTCAGTGGCCACATTCCCTGCTGCCTCCAGTAAAAGAAAGAGATTCTCATTAGTCCTCCTATTATTGTTAATGTATCTGTAAAAAAAGGGTTTTTTTTTTCTCTTTTACTTGAATGCTTGCAAGCCCAGCATGACTGCTGGTCTCCTCCACACTCAGTTCAGCATGCCTGGCATAACTGTTTACCAGCAACCAAATATTTTGCCACTCGCAGCCCGTACCCACCTGCAGGGTGGCAGTAGTGGAAACAGGACATAACCTTGCTCATAGGACTGGATCCTCCCTAAAGGCATTGCAGCCTTCAGGAAGTAGAGAGGTATCCTCTGCAACACTCTCCCACCTGAAAGACATAGAGTGGGTCACTGTCCCTCATTTTGCATGACCACATGTTCTTAAATCGTTGCATGACTTCCCTTACCGTGCTGATATCTTGCAGCAGAGGCATTGCCCACATTAACAGTGCAGCCTCAGAAGGAGCCACAGATCAGTTGCAGTGTTACCAGTCATGCCACCATTCCCACGGTGGCTCCCATCTGCTCCATGCTGTACATTTGTGGAAGCAGAAGCAGAGGGTGGAGGAGACAGGAATGATGGCCAAACTCGAATTTGAGTGCCATGGAAGTTGCATACCAGACTGTGCGAGCCCTATGAGCAATTCTCAAACTACTCTACCATGTGATGTCTTCTCTCTTTCATTTTCTTTCCTAAAACTGGGGAACTCAAAGATGACGGCTTCGGCTTGATTGGCTTGCTTTAAACACGAGTGTCTTGCTCTGTTTTACAGATAATGGAGACAAAGATTTCAGCATGGTTTCTTCATGTCTTCTCTTAATTCACTTCAGTGTTTTCTGCTTTGTGCTTCCTGCACTTCCACGTTTCTCCAGTCCAGAGCTGCAGCAGCATTCGTATAGGGCCAGTATGATGACCAGGCCCAGGCAGAGCACAAGAACAGCCTGGGCAAAGTGGTTCAGTGTTTGCTGCTTTTCTGTAAACAGTGAGGAAAAGATTGTGCAGAACACAAACAGTGCAAAGACAACCATAAGGGGGGAGCCCACGGGGGAAATCAGCGCAGAAACACCTAAGAACAGCAGACTCAGGCTTATCAGCAGGTGATCCGAGAACATAAGCAGACAGCAAAGTCCCAGGGGAGGCTTGTCACCCCAGCTGTGGGGTATTGCTCAGTCACTGGGAGGTTAACAAATCCTGCTCACCAAATACAGAGTGTGGGATTGGCACCTTTCAGAATTAAGAGTTCCACAGATTAACAAGTGTAAGCCCTTTGGCATCATCCCTGTAATTTGTCATGCCCACAAAGATACCAGCTCGGATACTGAACTGCCCCAACAAGCAGTTCCTGCTTGTGTACGTCTCCTTTCACACATGGCTTTTCATATTTTTTAATCCTTTATAAAATGCAAGTCTGGATCTGCAGCCCTAAAACTCTGCTTGCAAGACACTAAGTCAGAAGGTTTTATGAACTACTAAAGCAAAGCACAGCACAGTGCTGGAAGCTTGACCACAGACATGGGCTGGCAGGGCACTGGCTGCTGGCATGAGCAAGTTGACGTCTTAGTAAGAGCAGGAAACATTATTTTTCCTCTTGTTCTGTAACTCAAAAATGCAGGATTATCCCCGGCACTGGGAAAGCTGCTCAAGAAAAACAAAAGCTCCAGAAGTTACGAAAAATCAGCCACGGAAACTTCCAGTCTCAGCAACACCCGCTGCTGCTGAGGTCTGCTGCAGCCAGCCAGAAATCTTACGTTCAGAACCAGTTTGCCAAAGATTTCACAATGCCAGAACGGAGTCTGAGCCAGAAGCATGATTTGTACTAGCATACTTTTTTTTGTATCTTTAGAACGCTATACAAAAGTCGGGAAAACAAAAAAGCACCTCTCTTATTTGGAAGAAAGGTCAGTCTACATTCTCCTGTCACCCAGGCAGAAGATATATTAAACTTCAGCTTAAGTTCACCAACATGTTTTCATCCTTCTGTACAGGACGACATCACAGAACAAGGGTGAGGAGAGAGCGTTTTAACTCGTTGCCATCGTTACACCCACCTCCTCCTCTAATGGAGGAGGCTTCACAGCCACCGTCGTGCAGCTCTGACCGACTGGCACACGCTGCCTGCTCTCCACCCACACCTCAGAACTCACGCCAAACAACTCAGATCTCTGATTTCCAGGACATTTTTTAGTCACTGCTCCTTGGTGATGCAACTGCTAATGTTCATCATCGTGATTTTCCTACACACCCTCTGGTCTACAGCTGACAGCTCCGAAGGATCCCAGCTGGTCTGGCTGTTGGGATGATGGCCCCACACAGCACGTCTGTGTGCAGCAAGGCCCATAATCGTTAGAGAAAGGGTGGCAGTGCACATTCTGCAATTACGCAGCAGGTTCCTTTGTCCTGTTCTTGAGCAGGTACCAATTTTACTCTCACCCTTCCAGCACCACTCAATACCTGCACCTCTGAACTGTTGTGACAGGGGTCCTTCGTTTTTCTCATCAGACTCTTTATTTTTATTTCTTTATTATTATTATTTTTCCTTCTCTGCCTTCAAAAACCAACACAACTTTTGAGATTTCTCTATCTGCTCTGTAGAGCAACTCTTAGCTGTGTTTTGCAGGCAGACTGCAGACTCTACTTGCATCTATATGGCATGGCTACAATAGCAACCAGGAGGCAGTTCAGGAGAAGGATTTTACACCAAATTGCTGACAGTTTAACTCAGGTTAAAAACCCAAAGCATCATTGAGGCAAGGCAGGTGTGGGGCTCCAGATCACAACTGGAGCACCTCCATGTCCCAGAATGGGCACCAGGCTTTGTGTGCAGCTTTGCCTGGTGAGCTGGCATGGAGACATCTGGGAAAAGACAACTTGCATAGCAGAGGAGCTGGCGTTCATCACACCCTAGGAGTATGACACAAGGGATGGGGTATTTATCAGCAAAACGCCAGCAGAAATAGCCAGCAATTTCTGCCTGACTGATTTTCCACAGTTGTAGATCTCATCATGGAGGAATTCAGCTAAGGCAAGGCTTTGGCACTGCAGATTGTTCTGCCCATAAAAGTTCAGGTTTCTTTGCACTCACCTTGATTTATCATTTAGTAACAATCGATTTTACAAAGCAAATGGACTTTCTGAAACAAAAGGCAAGGGTTCTTATCATTTTGTGATGCCATATAGCAGTAAAGATATTTATTTATTGAGTGTAATTTTCTGCTATAGATACATCACCTTTGCCCTGTGTGATTTCTTGTCCCTTTCATAGACTTTGACCCCTACCTTTTCACCTTTACAATACCAAAATAAAGAGCTCAGTTCCTGAAGTGACACCAACGGTTCATTTTCATAGACTCCTTTTCCCTACAGACTGCTGCATTTTGGGGGCTCAGGTGAGGAGGTTTAAAGCCACGGACGTCTTCTTCCAAAAACAGCAGAAAAATGCATAAAATAGGCAGCCTGGTATCTTTGCGGATAGAACTGCCAACAAAGCAATCACAACAGAAGAGTCAGAGAGAGATTAAGGAAAAGCCAAGGAAACGTAACTTTTCTAGGGGCAGCTAGTGTTAGAGATAGACAAGCACAGGCAGGTAGCAGTCAGCTCCTATCACAACATTTTGAGGTCTAAGTTCATCCTAATCCTCTTGCGAAGGAAGGAGTATTACAAGAGATAACCTTCTACCTGTCCCTTCCCTTCTTCTTCAAACTCCAGGCAGTTACGAACATGAGCTCCAAGAATTTTTTCCTAAATACGCAGTGAATTTATACACAATCCCACGGTCTTTCACTTTGTCATTCACCCAGTTTTGTCTGCCTTTCCTTTTGTGCAAGGGCAGATGGTTTAGGACTCTCACCATTCTTTTTTAAACTCGTTCTTTTAGGTGCGATTTTTCCACTGTAGGTCGTCACACGTGTTGCCAGGCGGGCAGCATGTTCCAGCCAAGACAGACATAGCCACCAATGAAGAAGATAAATGACCTTCCTGCAGAAAACCATCTGAAGGAAAACCCTTAATTTATTACTTAAGAGACTGCAGGTTTTGCAAACTGTATTTTCAAGTTTGTAATTTTTAGAATTACTTTGAGAAGTTTTTTTTACCACTCTCCTAGAAAATCCATTGTTAATAACAGGAGATAAGCTTCACAAAATTAGGCTGTCATTATTTACTGTTTTATTTAATATTTTATTTACTATATTATTTACTATTCATTTACTATTATTTCCTAGTTGTGAAAAACTTCAGGTGCTTTATCCAAGCATTTTTAAACCTCAGCAGTGTCTCTGAAAATATATATTGCATACAAGAAAATACTAGAAAAGAAGGTCTCTTTCTTAACTGTTTCTTTCCATTTCAAGTCACCAAGAGGTCACCCAAGCCCACCTTGCCAACTGCTCTCTGGGAGTCCCTCAGCAAAGGAAGAGGGAGTGATATCTCTTCCCACGAACCTTAAACATTGGTTGAATCCATGGAACAAAAGGGAAACAGGAAAAGAGCGATGAGAACAAGCACATCTTCAGCAACCCAACAGAGCTGATCAAACAACTGTTCCTGGCAGCTGCCTCCTGGCAGAAAAAGCACACTGAGTGCTTTGTTTTGTAGTGGTTTTGCCCAACAGACGAGGACATTTCATAACAGGCTGCAGGTATGTCTCAAACACACCACTGCCAATACGCTCACTGGCACCCAGCCAGACGCGGGTTGGGACAGCAGTTCAGTGGTTCACTCAGCTCACTTCCCTAAAAAGCGCATCCAGGGCTGGTGGACTATGTACACCTTGTCCAGGATAGCACTACATTGAGCACACCTCTCGTGAAGGGGTGCTCCAGCAATCCACTCTGCCTTACTCTCGGTTCACCTTTAGAAAATCATTGGGGGAAAAAACAAAAAACAAAACAAACAAAAAAAACCAACCACCAAGGCACTAAGCAGAAATGATGAGGCGTATTCTGCCTGCTGAAGAGTGACCCAGAGACTTGGCTAAACAGCACCTTACCTGCTCTTAGATTGCGTATCCTGGCTTCAGCAGAGCACCCTGCCCAGCGTCACACTGCTGGACCAGCCACTCTGTCCCTGTTGTCGCTATAAAACAGGAGATGGAGAGAGAAGAGAGTATTCTGTTTGCTCTGCTTTGTTGCATGACTTCTGCTTCCCCTCTGGGTTTCAGCAGGCACATAAGTAGACATCCAAGGCAAGAGGAAACAATTCAGCCTGCAGTGGGCAGACACATCTGCTCTCCACCTACACAACGGTCACCTTCTGCTCAGCCTTTCTGAAGCAATTCTGTGCAAGTAGCTACCTACCTGTGCATTTTCCAGCCTAGAAAGAGAACCTTCTTTTTCTCCCCATGGCCAGGTCCAACATCGTGCACAGCTGCTGGACTGCCGTGGTGAGTTAGCTGAGATCTGACAACACTGTCAGGGAAAAGAGTTGGGTTTCTCAAAATGGGTTAAAGCTGCAGTGATAGCAGTGTAGCCCATGCTACAGCAAAGTGATGCAGTTAAAAAGAACCTACTGACATACAGGATGGAAGCAATTTCTCATTTACCATGAAAGCTGTCTCCTGTCTAGCTTCCTGATCTGAAGGCTACCCAGGAGAGCTTATGAAGTGGGTCACACGGACCTCTGCAGTTAGCTTTGTCTTTGGATGCCTGCAGCTCAAAGAACCGCCTCCAGATTTCGGTTTTACTTTTTCTTCAAGCCCCACACCAAAAGCTGGTTTGAAATCAGCAGATGCAGCACCTCAAGGAAAAAAAACCAACAACCAGGAAAAAAGGACTTGAACTTCTGAAGAATTAATTTGATTTACCATCTCTTCCTTGACTGACCAGGGACAAGGGTACATGGGCACACCGGAAGGGATGTTCATCACTGCTTTGGCACGGGCATGCTTCACAAGCAGAAAACACAAAGGCTACTTGGAGACAGAGGAAGGGAGAAGTGGACATCTACTGCAAGGTGACATGGGAGCATCTCACCTATCTCAGCTCCAGAAGAATAACTGTGCAGAGCAAAAGGGAGCACCTTCTAGTATTAACTCTTCAGGCACTGAAAAATCCCTGGAGAACTTTCAGGCTGATGGATTTCCACTGGCTCCAGAGGAAAGACTTGCTGCTCTGCACCACACCAAGGCCTCCAAGGGATGGAGAGGAGCCCTGTAATTCTGGGTTATGTAAAAGAAATCTGAACCCCAAAGGCATTACCACAAAGCCAAGCCTAGGCAGGGCTGCATATGCTTCATGTTGGAGAGGGCTGGAGGCACATGGCCCCGGGCACTAATTTTTGCAGCAGCGCTGGATCATCAAAGCAGGGAGTGTGCTGGCAACACGGAACATTCCCGTGTGTGTGTAACTGACAACACTCTAAATATTATACACAGATCTCTTATGCACAAACCCACACACAAAAAGTGATCTACGACACCTGGTGAGAATTCTCCAGCGGCTGATGGGAGCAAAACAAGTGCCACAGAAAACAGCCCTCAGTCACACCAGTAAGTATAAAAACCTCACCTGCATAATGATTAACCTCTCCAAGAGGGAAACAAAAGGAAATCATGTGGAGTTGGATCTTGTTTGGAAAACAGAGCACAACTGTGATCATTTATGTTCAAATAAACTGAAGTGAAACCAGAGCCAGTACACAGAAGAAATGTTTCAGGTGAGGAGGAAAGCCAAGGGGAGAGATTAAGAGAGATCAGCCCATCAGCTCTGGCAAAGCAAGGGCTGAAATGAGATGCAAGTGCAGCCCTCAAAGATACCAGGCAGGTAGGTGACAATGTTGGAGAATGTACATAGGCTGGAAATCAGGAGAAAAAGGTTAACAAATCTTTTGGCAAATATACCAGGAAGCCAGGATACCAGGAATTTTTTTTGAAAATCAATAGGTGGACGAAGTTGTGAAAGATTCAGGAAAGCAGGGGCTGTGGAAGACTCATCTCAGCCCGTGCTATTTTCTCCTCTGTAGCATTAGGAGGACCATGGGATCCATGTGCTGAGAACAGCACACTGTTCACCTGTCAGAGAGCTGCTGTGTGTTTCCATAATCTGAACAGGAATGCTTCACGTGCATGAAATGAAACACACCTAATTAAAAGCAGGAAAGTACAGAGTGCAGCTGACTGGTTAGAGAGCCAACTAGTTACCTGTGCATTGCCCAGAGACTTCTAGCACTAGAGGAGTCAGGGATTACAGGTGCAGCTGCTTGGATTTAAATTGCCAGGAAAAAAGCTGAAGATTTCATTAAACTTTTTGTAGGCATGGAGGAGCCAACACTCAGCAGTAACAGCTTGCAAGGACTGCCCAAGGGAAACTGCAGTGCAAATGAGCCATTTTGTTCTAGAGAGGGAATGAAACCTGTGGGTGCACAACCAGCTAGAAAAGCCTTGTGATGCTTTCCTAGACAACGTGGGGAGTGATGCCTACACCAAGGCAAAGGAAGCACTGACACAAAACTTGTTGGGAAACTAGACAGTTCACCCTCAAAGTGGAAGGGGTCCTACCAGAGTTAGACCTGAGGCCCTGCTGCTCAGTCCTTTCACAGAACAAAAATACAAGTTAATGTAAGTTCCAGTACTTGAAGGGAGCTTACAAGCAGGAGGGGGAGATTTCTAATAGTCTAATAGTGATAGGACAAGGGAGAATGGCTTTAAATTAAAAAAGGAGAAATTGAGATTAGATGTTGGGAAAAAATTCTTTACTCAGAGGGTGGTGAAGCCTGGCAGAGCTCCCAGAAAAGCTGTGGGTGCCCCATCCTTGGAGGCTTGGAGTGCCAGGCTAGCCGGGGCCCTAGGCAGCCTGATCCGGTGGGGGCAACCAGCCCATGGCAGGGAGGTGGGGCTGGATGATCTTTAGGGTCCCTTCCAAGCCGTGCCATTCTATGATTCTATGATAATGTAACTCCACCAATGTTAGAATACAAAGCTTTTCCTATTTTTACACGTGTTTACATAACCAAAGAGATAACATTAAAATGCCTCTAATAAGAGGAAGGAATATATTATACAGAGGATACTGTTTATTTGAAAACAACCACAGAACATTGATTGCTAATATTTTCTAATGCCGTTAAGACTAACTTAAAAGGAAATACTTCTGACACTTTGGAAGGTAGAAAAAAATCACTTAAGCTCTGCTTTTCCTGCTGGTTAAAGCCAAGGGCAGCTGTCCCCTCAGGCTGTCGTTAAACTCATGAAACAATGGGCTGTGGATTCAGTCACCAGTGAATGGTCATCAGGGGACTCAATCTTCCCAGAAGAAGCTGGGGATGTCAAGCTCAGAGTCAGGGGGAATACAACAGCTGCTCAGACACTCAGCATCAAAGCAATTTCTCAGGTGAGTCGGGAGGAACATGCTTTTTTTTCCACCAGGTTAGTCTGAGAGAAGCTTGTCTCGCTCATTTAAAGTTAGAGACCAGGAAAGTTAGAGACATGGGAAAGCGTGGAGATCCAGTTGGTGCTGATGTTGGAGGCTTTCAGCAGGTCCCGAAAAGTTTCAGTAAATTCCTCACTGAAGTGAGCATCACTTGCTCACGAAACTGAGCACACATGACGAGATAGAAGGTCTGGGTAAAGCTGAATGACAGGCTGAACAGGAGGCTGAACCACTTTGTGAAATGAGTCCTGCAGGACTCCAGTGCTGTGCCTGTCAACAGATGGAAAAGGGAAAACATGACAATACGTGCAGAGGATCCAAAGTCAGCCCAGAAGTTTGAGGAACCGCAAAAGTGCTTTAAAAGACACAGCAAGCATTTAAACTTAGGAGATTTGGGTTGCTCCTGGGGACAGCAATGGCAGGTAGAGGAAACTGACAAAAACCAACCTGAGCTGATCACCACATCCCAGGGGTGAGATAGAGTCACAGAAAGCACACACAGATGCTGTGACCCACTGCTCACTACCCTTAAGGGACAGCAGAAACTAAGCGGGATGTTCTTGGGAGTAGAAAACTAAGGAGAAAACAGCATTTTGCCCCTCCTGAAGCTTGTGGTGCACCCTCACCTTGAATAGAGACAGGAAGTCCAGTTCAGTAAATATGAAGGTTACTCAGAAAGTAATGCCTCATGTGTTATCCTGTTGGCCTCCAGGGTCAGGGGTGGATGTTGGTGGTACGGCAGTAGAGGCTGAACATTCCCACCAATATCCCACTCTGTGTTGTAGCTGTGTGACAGATGGCAGCAGAGGGGCAGTCTGACAGAATGGCACCTGACATGGGAGAGCAGATGAAGCAAAGGTGTGTCACTGAATTCTTCCACGTGGAAGACATGGCACCCATTGACATCTATCAATGCTTGCTGAATATTTACAGAAACCAACCAGTGGATGTGAACACAGAGAGGCACTGGGTGGTGAAACACTGTGAAACAGTGGGTCACCTCTGCTGATGCAGATTTTTGTGAGCACAGCATGCAGTCTGCTGGTGAAAATATAGAGCTGATGGTAGTGATTATGTTGAAAAATGCATGTTTTGTAGCTGAGAATTTGATCAAAGTGTTATTGTACTCTCTGTATCTGTTGTACTTTCACTAGAAATAAATAGGAAGCATTAATTTTGGAGTGACCTACATACCTGTGTGCACGTGTATATCTATATAAAAGCACAAGATAAAGCCAAGCCAAAAGTCCAAACAGCGATGACAACAACGAAGAAAATATGATTCCAGTACAAGGAACAAATAAGCAAGAGGTGCACCCGATCAGAGAGAAAGTAGAAGTCGTAAGAAGCACAGCTGGATGCAAGGAGATGAAATGTTTCCAATTCTTTCCCAATATGGATGCTCCAAGGACTCTGATGAACTACTGGTATTTAGGACAACACTGGAACAAGATCCGTATCACACAGAATGATTAAGAACTGCAAGAATACATGCCAAACATAGACATTTGCATAATTTCTGACAATCAACTTTTAGCTCTGTTAATTGACGATGTCAGAAAGCTGTTGTGTATTTAGATCTAGGCTGCTCTGCAGATGCAGCTGAATTTCCAGTCTAGCAGGTGGCAGGTTCAAATGAAAAGACGAAGCCACAGCATGCGCCCCATCCCATTACAGGCCAATCTAAGGCTTTGGGTTTGGAAAGCAACAGGAGAGCCTTGCAGAAGAGAAATTCACTAAGAGCTATACAAAAAGCTAGTCACAGATCTGCCCTCCTTACTCTTACATCTCCCTTTCTGCTTTGCTGCAGGATGAAAGTTTTCCACTTCCCACCCACCAAAGCAGCACAGAAACCATCCAGGACTTTTGGCAACAGCAAAACTCACTTCCACACCATGCACATAAGCAAAGCATGACCTCGCCAGCACACGGCATCAGGTTGACAAACTGACAAGAGAAGGAAAAGCTGGAGGAAAAAATTTCCCCAGAAATCAAGTTAGAAGCTCTTGCTGGCGTGCCAGCTCCTGGCCAATTGCTGGCACTGAACTACAGTGGTCTTACCAGTACATACTGTTGGCATTTGTACAGAGTTCCTTCTTTTTTTTGGACCATAACTGATCAACCTGCACTGAGGATAGAGGACAACAGCGCAGCCCAGTAAGGTCAGCACAGTCTGTGACTCTGAGCATCAGCAGGCACTGCCTGTAACTTCACATCCAAGCAAGCACAAAGAGAAACCGTTGTTTCTATTATACCAGCAACTACAAACTAAGTTGATTAAATTAACCTCCCTTTGCAAATTTATGCATTTAATAAAAGTAACTGTTTAATGATAATACTTGTATTTAAATTAATTTTTTAAAAGTGTGTGTATGGCAGGGCTGCTGTTCTTTTTCATTCCCAAGAAGTCCTGCTTAGTAAAAAATTTTTACCCTTTTTCCTATCCCTGCACAGATTTTAAACAAAGCAGCATCATTTGTTTTCTACCTCAGTATTAAAGACTTTGGAGAAATGAGGAAAGGGCCTTTGATCAAAGATATGAGTTCATTTAAGAAAGTGCTGCAGGCAAAGCTTTTATGTAGAGAATTAGAGAATTAACAAACTTACAGAAGACCCTCATGACTGAGTATCTGTTAGTATCTATAAAAGGACAGGTTAGAATACATTGCACGAGGTTTGTTTCTAATTCTTCTTATGAAATGAGCTTTGATTTCACATGAGTGATAATGCTTAAGAAAATAACACTGCATCAGATCCTGGACCGCAGAGAAAGAGGTGCATCGCTCACTTCAGAATGCAGAACACCTCCAGGCATTTGGTAATACCTGTGAAACGCTTGCCAGGAGGCTATCATCGGTTTCAAATCAGTGCTCCTGGAAAAAAAGAGTATGTTTTCAGCTCAAGTCAAAATGAGAAAGTAAAATGTCAATTAATGTACTTTAATATTAAGCATGCGGCAATGTGAAGAGTCGAAACACCAGAGACACACTGCAAGGAACAGCAGTCTGCCAAGTGTGTTTGAAGCAGAATACAGGCATGATGCTACATATTGCATTATCGTTGCTCATAAAACAGGTGAAGAAAGTGTGCAGTTTTATTTCAAAGCAATGAAAATCCAAAACCAGTTATCCAAATTCATCCAGTCAGTCCCATAGTTATCTCAAAGTCACGTTGCATGCAGCAATCAGAGAGCTCCATGCCAGCCAGAATTATAGCAACAATACTTACTAGAAAGAGAAAAGTTTCTTAGAAACATTAGTAAACCTGTAGGCATCCAAAATTAAATATATTTCAAGTGTGCTTAATGCCAGCATCCAAGAACACGGTCTGTGTCTTCCATCGATGAAAGGTTCCAGTTTGGGTGCAGTTACACACAGAGTTGTCACTGGAGGCCTGAAGTGAGGGGTTGTACTTGGAGCTGCATGCAGAAGGCGAAGGCATCAGCATCATTTTCCTTGCAGGGCTTTTCCAGGATGGGCAAAATTGCAGTGCCATGAGAGGTGGCAGCCTGTTTGCATTGCCTCGCTGAGCCAGTGCCCAACTTCACGGAAATACATCGATCCTGTTTGGTTCTCCTTTTTATTCTATGTACAAATTTATTTCTGGTTGCTTAAGGATGGGCGTTTTTTGTTCTTTTTAAATAGCAGAGTCATCTGAAGTCATATCCCTAGCAGTCAGAATTAATCACATGAACGAGTGCCCAGCACACACAAACATCGCAACACAGCTGCTGCAGCAGTTGTGCAAGATTTCCGTGCTCAGTCTCTAATTACGCGAGCTGAGTGAGCGGGGGCAGCCTTTACATACAGGTCACAAACCAAAATGCACATTTTCCTCTCGGATCTGGTGATATCTACCGTAGATACACCCGTTACACTGGAGGTACAACGGACCCCTAAGCCAAGGCAAAACAAAACAGTCTCTGAAGAGTCTGCTCCCTTGCACAGAATTGTTCTATCAAGCTACCACCTTTAATGCAGAAACAAATGATGCCTCACCACAAAAATAATTGTTTGGTTCTTTCACCTTATCTGGTTCATGATCTAAGAAAAAACAGGGCAGTGCATTCTTCCTCTGCAAAGAACACAGTATCTTTAACAAACACGGTGGGTAACAGAACAGACAAACGGAAACCTTCCACTTATCTCCAGCAGCAGAGCTCGCATTTCTTCTGTTCATATCGTGAATGATCACAGGATGACTCAACCAGAAAAAGAAACGTTCAAAGGTGAATTTTCTCAACCTTATATCTGCTATTTACCAAATTTCACCACCTTTACACAGAAGTTTCTTTCTTCATTGCTTTGTCTCAAACATTGCCTTACAATAAAGTTCGTAACAGGCACCTGTCACAGTAACTACATTCAAATGACTCAGTCTCAAAGCAGGATCACGCTAAACAGGAGACACAGCTGATATAAAATGGCAGTAAAAGTCATATGCTGGAGCTGGCAATCATCCTGACCTATATTCCTATAGGTGTTTCAGTACAGCTGTCCTCCCTAACCACCTCCTCCACTTCAGAAAAAGACCTGCAGAGCTAAAACATGCAAGAGTTCTACCAGGACATCAGTGCTAAAATATTCACTAGCTTTAATGAGTAATTCTGCTGAGCAGGAGCACAGCCCCCATAGAAGTCAGTGCACTAAGGAAACAGAACATACGTCCTACCCCATGAAGAATACTTACAACAACAAAAACAGACAAAAAAAAATCCTCATGGTGATTTCACTCATAAAACAACATCCTAAAAAACAGTTTTTCAGTTGCTCCTTAACTTACAGATATATAAATTCACTTCTGAGTTTACACAAGGTATATTTGAAAAAAAAAGTGACAGAAGTCCTCTTAGAAAAACAGATGAACCAAGTCTGCCATTACTTAAACTTCTAAACTTTAAACTAGTTCAGTTTCTCTCCCTTTTTCTTTCCTTTTCCTCCATCAGCTAAGTTTTCAGTTTTGCTGGTGAGGCTACCTAAGTAAATGAGGGTATAAATGTTTATAGTGCCTATGGCACTCCTGTGGTAACAGGTTATACCACCCTTTCACCCTCTCCCCAGTCAACACAGCAAAATACCCCTCACCTTATGGGCTGAGCTCTGGAGCACTTGTTACAGGGCACACGTATGTCAGGAGCTACCAGCACCATAAAACCACACCTGCATTTGCTTTGGGACAGCCTGTTCAACCAGCTGTTCCCTTCTGGGCAACAAAGGGATTTTTATTTGACTTGCTGTATTTTGGACATTTCTGGACAATTAACTTGATTTCTCTTTTTTCTGCTCTACTAATGAACTCTGAAATACTTTCTCAGCAGCAAGTAAATCTGCTTAAAGCGTAGATGACTCAGAGACAACCAGTACCTTTATGCAGTTAATTTCTTTAAAATCATCTGTTTCAAGAACAAGCTGCATGGCCACTTTTCCTTTCAAGAGTTCTGGAATATCTCCTCCCACTCCCTCACTCTTCCTCCCTTCTCTTTCAGGAAAATTACTTACCATGATGGATAACTTGCAGCGCTGGATGAGTCGATGAGAACTTAAACATAAATCCTTATCCCTTTACAGCTAGACAACGCACACAGCAGCTCCTTCTGCTGTCAGTGCCAGAGTGAGATGCTCATGTGGTGCTGGTCCAGGCAAAATTTGGGCAGCTATAGAGAAGTAGCATATATTCTCTCCTTGCTAGGGGCTTGGGAAAAGGAGTTAAAAAAGCTCACAGGTTTACATTATTTCATGCCTGCCATAGAAAAACAAGAGCTAGCAAAAAGGCAGCACAAAGCAATACTGAATTAGTTCAAGCACCTTCAGCTCTGACAAAATAAACTGTTATCCCAGCTCTAAATTCTATCTACAGCACAGTCATAAGAGGAATGACCTAGGAAATTACTTCTCTGTACACATAAATATACAGGCACACTTTGTCTTCCACCACATTTGTTACCAATGCTCAGGGACATCCCTGTTACAGAATCTGGTTTTGTCATTCATCTTATGTAATAAATAAACAGTGCACTAAGCTGACTGAGACAACCCAGGTAAATAACGGCCACCAAATCTGCAGGCTTCAAGAGTGAACACAGCAGCAGCATTTCATCCAAAGTGCTTGTTCACAGCGTCTGTTGAAGAAAACCGAGATCAGTTTCCAAATCAGCCACTCCATTTCATTCCCTCAAAGTTCGTCAGTAACAGTACCATTGAATTTGGGCAATTCACACTCTTCTTCAAAGTGACAGTTCTGAAGGATGTCATTGTAATAGCTCTTGAGGTCTGCGTATGTAGAGATCGTTTCATTTGAGTGATGAAAGAGCATTAGCTTTTCATTCAGCAACATCTGCACTTGGTACTCCTCCTTAGAGGTCTTCGCTTGGTCACAGTGGTAGAGCACAAACACCAGGTTGGCTGCATAAGGCACTATCCGGCCACTGCGGAATTTCCGATGTGCCTGGCGCACGTAATTGTTGGCCCGGAGAGGCTCAGCATCTTTGAAGAAGCCCATAAGAGCAAGAAGCGGCTGAAGTGTTTCTGCATGTCCAACTTGTACAATCAAAGGTGACGAAATGGGCTTTGAACTAAAGAAAAGAAAAAAAGGAAAGGATCAGCAAGAGCCTGTGTTTCAAGGCAAACATACCAGCACCACAGCTGTCAGCAGTGAAGGCTTAAAGAAGTAGACTTTGAACGTGCTGTACTTTAGTTTGTGATAAGAGCCTGTTTCAGAATTTCAGTACATTACAGGGTTTTATTTAAAAGAAAGAAAGAGAAATCAGCACCTGAGCTTTCTAACCTATGCTTTGTCTCACCTGAAGCCATTGGCTCTTAGGAAGAATGTAAAAATTTGTAGTGAACATAATTAGGCTAGAGCTAGAGTGTAATATAAATCAGTGAAATATAAGCAAAACCCTGACTTAAGGTGTATATTCGTACACTTGGGGCAGCTCTCAGGCTTCCTCTGTGAGTACAGCTGCTCGTGCTCTTCCCAGCTACAGACAGATCCCATGAGCATGCTACAGTTAATCGCAGAATAACCAAGGTTGGAGAAGACCTACAAGATCATCCAGTCCAAGGTTTGTAAACAGCACTGCCTCCTCCCATTAAGGATTTTAGACAGGGGCAGTAAATCTGCAAGGCTTTGTTAATGGACAGACCAGATCAAGCCCTCAGCTGCCAGCACGTGGAGGCCCCAGGATATCCCAGCAACTCAGATTTCCCTCAGCACAGATCACTGAATCACAGAATGGCCTGGGTTGAAAAGGACCACAATGCTCACCTAGTTTCAACCTCCCTGCTATGTGCAGGGTTGCCAACCATCAGACCAGGCTGCCCAGAGCCACATCCAGCCTGGCCTTGATCCATTGTGAAGAGGTGTAACCACTCTCCTATCACAGACCATTTGGAAAACCTCCCTGAGATTTTATTCTATTGTAACTCCATAAGCACTACAGGTTTCACAGATCTGCTGTAGCACAAACCTGTCTCCAACATCTAACAGTTTTTCCCAGGATATTGTGGTGTGCTTAACAGGAATAATTTCAGTTATTATTGGTGGTGGTTGTTCCCTAACAGCACTGAAGTAACCAACTAATAAAACACAATGAACCACGGAGAGAGCTCATCCACAAAGACAAATGATTTACTACTGAAACACAATCTAACAATTTTGAATACTTAAAAAAAGAATCTAAATTTTCAAATGTCTTTTTAATAAGCTTTTTTAATAAATTAATCCTTGCTGTGGTGAAGAGAAGTTCAGAGACTTTCTTGGGTCTTTGCTTTAGACCTGGAAAGTTTCAAGGTTTTCACATTACTTTTGCTAGGTTTGGGAGTAAAAGCTCTGCCCAACTGCTGTAATAAAGGACAAGTGACAACTTGGTTTCAATATGAAAACTACACCTAACCACAGACTAATCCACACATTAATTATAGCAAAACCCCACTTCCCTCCGACCTAACCACAACCACCTGATTGCCCACATGGCAAACAGATTACTGATTTAACACACAACCCGCTCTTCTTTCTCCACCATTTATCAGTGCCTATAACCAGCAGGAGTGCTGCTACTGCTGATCCTGCAACTGCCTGCTCGCCAAGATCACACTCCCTCCACACACAGCCAGCAGAAGCAGCCTGTGATCAAAGCCTAACAGCCTAACTTGTCCTGTCAGATGAGGTGTCACGCTTTGCTCAGCCCAAGGACAGACAGACAGCGGCTCACAGCAGTTCCGAAGCAGCAGCCCAAGGAACGGCTGCCCCTTGCTTTTTGGAACCACCTCCAAGTGGTGCTCAGAAGCCCGGGTCACACAGTCAGACAAAGGGTGACATTCGGCCGTGCTCCTGCTTGCCCTCCGCCACTGAAGTCCACCCACAGATGGGGCACATCTTGATTGGCTTGGAAAGGAGGTGTTTCCTCTGCTCTGAAGCAACTGAAAAATGGTTAACTGGGGGACTTACTCACAAACACAAACTCTGACCAACTTGGCAGGACAGGCTCAGTATCGCCCACCTGCTACAACCAGTCTTTGTGCAGTGCGAAATGTGCCTTGCGCAGCTCCGCTCAGCCTTCCGCCTACCCTCCCTGGACACGTACATACAGTTACACACACTTGTCCCTCAGACACATCATATAAAAAAGAAATATCAGAAATCTGCCTGCTTCCTGCTCCAATTAAGTGCTACCTCCACAGAGAGCTTCTGTGTGTTTCCTCCAACCCACACTCACCTTTTCTGCATCAAGAGGTCTACTCACTGCAGATGCTGCCAGCTCCTCCAAAACCAGAGGTTCTGCCTGCATTTCTCCCCATTTTATTCATGGCCCTTCTCCCTGACTACTTTAAACTTGTAAAGCTTTAGGATCCTTCAACCTCTTTCCTTCCCACTCCACTCTTCATTCTCCCCTTACTTGACTGAGCAGCCCACTTACAGCCTCCTCCACACACCTCGCTAGGTTTTAGGCTGCATTACACCCCTCTTGTCAGACAACAAATAAGAACAGCAATAAAAATGCTTGCCTAGAGAAGACAGAAGGACATTTCCTTTGACCTGCAATTTCCAGCTCAAGTAACTAGGTCGGATCTGCAAATTTCAAAGCCCACAAAGTTCCTTCCACAATCCTCCCTGGTTGGAATAATTTCTCTTATCTTGAAAAAAAATGTACTGCATTTGCAGCACTTCTTAGCATCTCATCTTTTCCCCAGCCATTTACAACATGCCTAGATCTAAACAGATCCATGTCCACCAGTGACCTGCCTGTGCCGCTAAAAAAAAAAAAATCACACATCTATCCCTACCACCCCCCTTTCTTGCATTTTTGTGCATTTTTTACCCAAGAAAGGGAGCTTCCCCTCCAGATGGCTCCTTTTCTTTGGTAATGAAACCTGTTGAAGATTCTTGGAAATAACCATGACAGAAATCTAGACTGCATCTCCCAGCTCACCACATTTGCATGCCTGCTGATTTTCCCTGAGAGTTCCAACAATGCTTTGCTTTCAAAGAACCAAGTATGGTATATCACACTCACCAAGATGCTCAGCAATCCTAGTCTCAATTGTTATTTCCACTGAACTCATCTGCATTTTTTATTCTCTCCTGGAGATGCTTTTCCATTTATCCTTGTGCTTTTAAATCACCACACTTGCCAGTCCATAGGAACTTTATGTTTGAAGCTATCACTCACAGGTTGTCACTTCAGACATTTCACTCAAGTCCTTAAAGCACTATTATACGAGAAGCACCCAGCTGTAGCAACCCCAAGCATTTTCACTTTGCTCCAGCAGCATGCTCGCTTATACCTACCTGCTTGTTTCTAAGTGTGGAAGTTTTATCTTTTAGTTCACTGCACAAGGAAGCCAACAATATCATTTGGAGCCAGAGTCTCCAAAAGGCAGCATTCACTGCACTGGATTTCACCACCACCCACCATCCTCTTTTCCTCTTCTCTCTGCCCTCCTAAGCGACGCCAAGATAGAACTGTATTTAACATTGTGGACACCCGTACTGGCTTTACAGCAAGGTTTGGCCTTGCTTTTCAGCTGATGCCAGCAGGAGTTCTAGACTGGACGTAAACCACAAAAACATGGCTTTTTAAAATCAAAACAGCAAATACAGGAATAAAGTTACAGCACATACACATACTTACCAAGAGAAGTGTTACAGAACAATCAAAAACCTCATGAAGACAAACAGGGAACAAACAAGGAGGCTGTTCTCACTCTAACTACAGTTAGTATTTTATCTCCTGAAATCCTCATGCTGACAGGTCAAACCACTTGGGAGACAAAACAAACCTCTGCCATTCACAGCAGTGCCAGCATATTATTTTAATAAGGATTAAAACTGTTTCACTGTATGATACACAGCCTCTTTACGACTATATAACTGAAAGTCTTCCTGGACTCTCAGAAGCACTGGATGTTTCATTTCTTGCCTAGGACTACTCAAGCACTCCCTGTTTAATCCCCAGGGTCATGACTATGGTTTAGACAGAGAGTCTTATTATCTAAGGACAATAAAAATCCAGTAAGGTTAAAAGAGAAACGGTAAAGTAATACTTTTAATTACAATGAAATCAATAAGAATTGCCTATTTGCAGAGTGTGCACAGGTTATTGCTGTGCAGATGTTTCTGATAAAGTCAAAACAGAAGCACACAGTGCAATCAGTGGAGCACTAAACAGTAGCACAAGCTAATCAAATTCTGAAGGGTTGAGACAGCCACACTCAATCTTCTTTGGGATCAAATAATGACTCAGCATTGCCTATCAGCAGCAGACAAAGTTCTCAATATTGTACTAAAACTAGAGATAACCTGCATTTTCCCCCTCCCCCTTACATTAATAAATGACTCGAGAAAGCACAAAAAACAACTTTTAAGCAAGTTGAAGAAATTGTACATAAATAAAACCTTGCCATAAAATACTAGGAGTTTGTCTGCAAGTTATTACCAGTCATTGTTAAGATGCTCATTTTATGAAGTGCCTCCAATGAAGGAGAAGCAGTTCTCACTGGGCAGAAAGAGCAGCTGAGCTCATTCATGAGACACAAGGATGTCAGCTTCTGCACTGCCCTTGCTGCAACCCTGGAAGTACATCTGACCATTGCTGAAAATGAAGACTGTTCATCAGCCCCCCCAGAAGGCCCGTATAGAAGCACAGGATTTATTACTCAGACAATTTTCGGTTCTCCTTGATATTTGCAGATGTGGCTTTAACACTGATTCTTCTGCATCAGCACACCCATCTTCAACAGTAGCTTGCTCCTACTCCTCTAGGTCTACTGATGTACCATCTTGGATATGGAAAAAGCAACCTTACTTCCAAAAAAAGTTCATTTCCTAAGCACTAATGTGACTTTTGACTAGCGATAACCCCAAACCCAAGAGATAGTGGGATAAGAAGAAATATTTCCTGCAGCAGCATTTAACTGGCTGACCTTCAAATGTTATGTAAAAATTCCCCCAACAACTTCAGAAGAGAAGCTTTAATAACTGTTAAACATGAAAGCTTAGATCACATCTTATCCTAGACTCACACACACGCACACAAAATAGGACAAAGGACTCAGACCCCTGTATTTTCAGCTATAGAATGAATTCCCCATCAGTCCCATATCCCTCTGTGATTTCTCTCTGGAAAAAAAAAAAAACAACCAGAAGAACCCTAGATTTTCAAGAGAACATCAGAGAACAGGGAATGCAGGGGTAGCGGTGGACCTCGGGGGCAGCAGAAACCTTAGAGGTATTGTTCTAGTGCTGTTAACAGATAGGAAAGGAAGAAAAATCTTTGAAATGATATTAAGTCCATGCGCATGAAAGGTGCACTCGTACTAGCAGAGCAGACTGCTGTGCTGGTTCATTCTCAGCAGCAGTACCAACACAAAGGGCTACCACAAACACTGTTGAGATGAACATTTCCTTCTCATCCAGCAAGGATGTCCATGTGCTCCTTCATGGAAAAAACTTGAAAAGCTGAGAAAGTGCACTCAAAGCTCATCTAAAATTCCAATTAAATAGCAGTACCTTTTATCTAGTCTCATAGAAGCTAACGACTCCAAACTAGCTAGGCTTCATTACACTTCTGAGATTCTTCAGTTTCAAATGCTCCTTTCCTTTCCTAATGAACCTACCTCTCATGTTCCTCAGGAACTCTGAGATCAATTGCATCATAGCAGCAGCAGCATGCTGATGCTAAATATTTGTATGTTAGCTGCCAAGTACTGGTTGGTTTTTTTCTTTGTTTTTGAATTCCTTCGATAAAAGGCTATGACCCTATAAAAATGCTGAGATATCTTTTCAGAGGAATTCTGAGAAAGGAAATATTAGGCAATTAATCTGCAGTTAAGTACATTCTGGGAAGTTTCAAAGTCATAAACAGTACTTTAAATGCCTAGGTCCAGGAATAGCCACACTTTCCCATAGAAGGTCCCCTGCCCTGCCCAGAGAAAAATCAGTGACCACGCACACGCTTCAGAAACACAGGCACAGGATGCTGCTGCACGCACTGCGAGCACCCCCAGAGACTCCTGTCTCCACCTAGTTTCTCAAAAAACACCCCTTAAGCCTCATCTTTGAATGATGAAGCTATCAAACTCAAACATACCATACAGTACAAAGCACCAGGGCCAAGCTGTTTGAGCTGTTTACAGTAGCAGTGGTCACCAATTCCTCTCATTTTCTGAATTCAAAACAAGACTTGAATATTTTTCTGGTGTCTACTGTGAGCAGTAAAGTCTATTCACCTGTAGAGCTGACATGCTGTTGTGTGAAACAAACATCTTATTAAAGAAATTTCACCTTAGGACTATTCTCTCTGAATGGATCAAGGAACTCTTTGGCACATTATGCATTCACCATGTAATTAGCAGATGAGATTAGTCCTGAAGCTCATCACAAGCTCTCCTGGACTGCCCCAAAAGACAGTCCCACACAATGAGGACACCCCCGAAGCAGTCTCGTAAGAAACAACAGTATTTACTACTAAATGATTATGTGAAGTTATCAATTGTGTTGGAAATGGACCTGTAGAGGGGGAGGGAATTCACAGAGAATAATAAAAGCTATCAATAAATTAGCAAACTAATGTTTACATTAAGGCTCAGCCTTGTAAAACTAAAAAGATCAATCTCAATTTTGAACAAAGTTCAAATGTCTTTTTTATTTTTATTTAATGATAAAAAAAACAACTTAAAATCTTTGTACTGGAGGAAAACATCCAATATTCTGTTCTTTGTATATGCAGTTAGGTTAGTATTTTGAACCACCAGCAAAGTGAACTCTAAGAGTCTTCTAGCAATCCATCTGGACAGCACAGACAGGTATGTAACGTTCCTTTTCAGGAACAGAAAAGGTAGATCTGATAAGCATCTGAAGCTAGAAGGGTAAAATCGCTTTAGTTTTTAGAATAGTTGATAGCCTTGAAGGGTATTCCTTTGAAGGGTGATATCCCTTACTAAGGTATGGAGCTATAACTGTTTCTGTATTTCTGAAAGACTAGCAGCTTCATACTGCATTAACTACCAAAACACAGGGATCTCTCACTGGCACTCACAGCTCCTGTTTGGTGGTTCCAAGATTTGCAGGTCCTCCCTCCCATACTTTCTAGCCTATTACAAAGCTTGGCCAGCAGATTCAGAAGTTGCTCATGCGATTCAGAAGGGCAGATTCAGCTTTGGTTATTCAGCAATATGTTAGAAGGAAAAGAAATTGCAGTAGGTTTCACTCACTGACTGTGTATAACATACACAACTCATACTGAATTGAAAACACATCAAACCAAAAACTCAAAGCTTCTTCCAAGACAGAAAGCCTTTCACCCATTGCTCCTCCCTCTACCACTGCTAAAACTTCTCCAAATATCATAGCTCTGCAAAACTGGACACTAACTCTTCAGTCAAATACAGAACAGCCTTTCGAGATTCTTCCATAGCAGCACGATGCCCAGTGCAGCAGCACAAGCACATCACTACCTGTCAGTTCTGCCCACTTAAAGAAGAGTAGGGATATTTTCTCTAAGGTTCCAGTATGGAAAAAAAACAACACCAGTTCAGGGAAGAATATTACCATGTTGGCTTCTTTGCCATACAGTTGCATGGTCTGATTGTTTGCCATCCATAACAGACGTGAGAAGAATTTAATCTTTTCCTTTTCACAAAAATAAAGCTCCCAAGTATGCTATTTCAGCACAATTCACCTGGTTTAACTTCACTCCTATCATATTTTTTTTTCTTCTTAATAAGAAACTTTTTATGGGAGAGTTGTGCCTCTCAAACTCTCCCTAGACACATCATCACTGTATTGCCTTACAGACAGGCAAGAAGATGCAGAGGAATGTGGTCTTGGAAGAACCTGTTTGGCAGTGGTAAGGTCTCAAGGAAAAGGAATTAACATTCACTGGACATCAGTGTTTTATTGCTACTGAAGGTGCAGAACAATTGAGATGCTAAACATTCATTTCCAAGACATGAAAGTTGTATCTCCAATACCAACTCTCTAATGGTCTTATAGTTAAAATCTTGAGAATTTGAGTAATTTTCATCATTTTCTTGAAGGCCAACTAATCACCAGAAGATAGTTTTCCCAGAAGAAGGAAGAGTGAGCTTTAATAAGGCAACTAATTAGGCAAATAATAAGAAATCTGATGAGTAATCAGATTGCTGGGTCAATAAATGTCCACAGAAGGAACAGGACTACAAGTAAAAACATTTTATTTGAGCTGTAACAAGGAATAAAAATGAGACAAACTGCTAAATATAAATATTTGAAATATGCTGTAAAATGCAGAGCTGTCAACGCCATTCTCTACCACCAAGCCTAGAACAGAAACACAAATCCAGACACTATAACTCCTTGCTGGAGCAGAAATGCTCCAACTGCTGCTACTGGACAGCCCAAACTAAACTTTTCTTCAAAAAAAAAGAAAAAAAAAGAGAACTTGGAGCAACAGTAAGATTCTAGAAATAAAATCATTCTTCCTGTAGTATCAGAATAAGTCATATATCAGTGTTAAACATAGCTAAATAAGACAACATTTTGCAACCACAGAGGTTTGTCTTTTGAGTAATGAACAGCTGCAAATGTATTTAATCTGTTGCCCCAAAGTTGTATGATATCATTAAAGATATAGTTATAACACTATATAGTAATAACAACACATGCATACACAACCAAATATTTTCAACAGCTAAAAAATATGCATATTTTCCTATTGTATGGTTTCTTGTTCTCACTTGTACTCTCAAACTGCTACAGCTCCCCAGACAAGTCTCCCTCTCCTACACTGGTGGTGGCAGATTTCCACCTATTTTTTAAGTGCACTAGGCTGCCTACCAGAGGCTGTACTCCAGCCTTCAGTGCTTTAATACTGCCACCTGACGTCGTGGGATGGAGTTACACGCTCCTTTTGCAGAAGGCAATAAGCTTGAGATGCCTTCAGCCCCCACTTTGGAAGACACAGGGTAGGCAGAGTGCTCACCCAGCTTTGAATTCTGCCAGACCTTCAGTTTTGCCAGGGTCTCCATTCTTCACACATGTGCACAAACTCACTACCTGCTTCCATCTAGGGTAACAACAACACAACGAACTGAACAGTGACTCTTCCCAATTAAATTTTTACACTATCTTTAAATATCACAGATCCGTGGAAATACTTTTTCTTTTATAGTATATTCCAGAAATCACTAAAAATTTTGAAGTCATCTGCTATTATTTTAAACTTCTGTCAACTTCTTAACACAAGTTTCACTGAATACATCAAGTCATTCTTCAGACAATGTGCTTTGGATAAATTTTGCTTGATTCATTTCCTTGGCCTTTAGCAGACATAAATTTGTACTTACATTTGTCTGTCAGAAATTGGACTCCTAGAGATGATCCCCTGGGTTAGGATGTAAGTTCATGTTTTCCATTTGGGTATGTCCTGCACAATTCAGTGCTTCCACAGAATGGGAAGCACTGAATTGAATGGGAATCTCCTGCGCTTGGGAAGGACTCCCTCTCAGCTACATGTCCTTCAGGATATGCCACAGAATAACTTTCCCAAATAAAACAACTTTCCTGAAGTCATCCCTGGGAGATCAGCAGTCCCTAGGAAGGGCAGTAGGCTGGCTAGTTGTTTAGGTGGCTATTTGCAGACTGCCAGCATATATTGGATTGACCGAAAATGTTCCTCTCTTCCATGATCTGAGAGGGCTCTCCTGGCTGGGAGGAGGAGGCTTCCTCCCACAAAATCATGACAGTCATGACTCCCCTGTTTATGATAATGAACAGAGATGAGGGTGTAGCAGCTCCAAGGGCAGCCACAGGAGCTCAAGGATGAGCTGGTTGGGCTCAGTGGTCTTAGAGGAGTCTTCCAACCTCAGTGATTCCATCAGTTTTGCTCTGTCATTTGGAGGTCCAGGCTTATTGGTGCCAGTCTCGTGGAGCACATGCTTGATTCACAAGGGATTACAACAGCACCCACGGTGAGCAACAGGGTGATGTATGATAGGGTGCCTCTCAGCGCCTCAGTTTAGGTAGAAAACCCCAGCTGTATAACTGCATTTTGGCCTCTGAGGGTCACTTCCTTCCAGGCATCTCTAGAATTGTCTCACTGGTGATTATATTCGATCACAATTGATTTTACAGCTTACCAGCAGAAGCTCAGGACTCTTCTAGATGGGTTCTAGTGACAAACTTTAACCAGTGGAGTTTTTAGGTGTTTCCTTTCAAACAAGAAGGGACTAACAGTGACGACTCTTATGAGGAGGGACCATCCTGATGGACATCCATCTGCTGGCCTTCACTGCTTCTCCTCAACATCTCACTGATGAATGACATGTTTTAAATGTTACAATTGAACTTGATGATCCTTATAGATCCCTCCAAACCTGGGATATTCTGTGATTCTGATTCTGGGGCCTAAGCTCTAAGACACGATGAGATTATCTCAATCCTTTACTACTCTGCCTCCCACACCTGCTCTTCCCAAGAAATTTACAGGCTGCTGAATGAGCTGTCAATAAACTAGAAGTGTAGATGTGAATTCTGTCAATTTTTAAACTTACAGAGTTGATACATAGTTAAGAATTAAAGCTACTTTCTAAGTAGCACTTAAAAGGTTTTAAAGGCTTTCACTGCTCATAGAATAAATACACTAAAAGCAAATAGAACATTCTCCTCATATGAGACAAGCTACATTAAGAAGTTACTTTTTATGTTTCAGAAGGGCAGAGGAGTTTTGCTCTGCTTGTCTGTTCACTTTTAACCTGCTCTCCATCTCCTCACTGTTTTTATTTTCTATCTTCACAGAGGCAGACACAGCATATACGGAAGCAATCACAGCAGTGTGCTTGTCAATCTATTCACAGTTCGATGTTAATGACCTGTGGTCTCATGCATTTTTTACTTAGCTTCTCAGTAGGCTGAAGAAAGGAAATAGGACAGGTTTATTTAAAGGGTAATCCAGCAGAACCATAGCTTTGACTCCACCGCTCTCAACATGAGAGGGATCAGTATCTCTGACAGCCACAGATTTCCAAAAACCAGAATGATTTGACAGCACAGTGTCCAAGCTGGCTGCAGAGAGGTTGCTATCAACAGTCACTTCCTTCTGCCCTAATTTCACAATTAGTCCTCAGAGCTATGCTGGTTTCATGCTTAAAACTGCCAAGTTATAGCCTGCTCATAGCAAAATGAAGTGGGCTTAACGCAGAGCATCTCTGCATCCAGCAGTGAAGCACAACAAAGAGGCCAACTGACTATTCAAGAATTCTGCTTCAACTGACTTGTCAGTCAGTTCTATCACTGTTGATGTCTAACTTAGGCCTTCAGTGGGCAAAAATCTGAATGAACAACTTATTCACAGTCCTCTTGGCTAAGAAATGATTGGCATTACAGAATGGTTGAGGTGGGAAGGGACCTCTGGAGGCCGTATCCCAGGGCAGTGTCAAGGCAGCTTTTGAAAATCTCCAAGGAAAAAGACTTCACAATTTCTTTTTTCCTCTAATCCTCTGTTTTCAATCAACCAATCGGGGAAAATAAAGTGATTTCTTACATGTTATCAAGTAAAAAAATACACACATATAGCTTCAAGTATCAGTGACTTAAGCTTTTGTTCCTGAAATACAAAATAATTTACATATTTCTCACCTATTTTAGTACCCTAAATTCAGAACTAAAGGCCCAAGAATGCTAGGAATGCAAGTATATCCACCACATACAACTACTGTTTCTGTATCAGTATCAAAGCTGAATTTGGTCACCTCAAGCTACTCATACATTGACTCCAATAAACAATTTAGATGTACAACCTTCATACAATCTTGATATCACCTCCTTGATTTTCTGTACTTTTGTAAACACTTGTACACTTACCTGCTCAAGTACTGATTCACGTGGTTGATCACTAAGTTATGAATTTGTAATTCCTCTGCTTGAACAGCAGCAGTCATGTAGGTTCTAAGTTATTTTCATATGCATGCACTGTTTTTAAGCATAACGCAGCTCTTAAAAATTTTATTTCTGGCCCTCGAAAGCAAATACAGGTAATTTTGTGACATAAATACCCTAACCTGTAACTAAAGCTTTTGTTTTCTATGCTGTTTTTTCTGCGTTACAACAAATCACTGCTGCTGACTGAAACCAGCTGATAGGAGTAAACAATGCACACAATAACACAGGCATCTTGTCTATAACTTTAAACCTCCAAGGCACGTTAAGGGCAATTTTGAGGGCTGTAAGAGTTCCTGGAAGCAGTACCACTGCTGCTCTTCCTTCTCTGACACAAGATGACTCGTCAAACCACGGAACTAGCTGAACACAAACCACTTCACCAGACCACCCTCCTCTGAAGACTCTTGCTTGTGCTATCTTTGAGTCTGTTAACAGATACTTGTGGGGTCTAACAACTTCCTACACCCACAGCATTGCTCCCAATGGGCAGTTTTGCTGTAAATGAGTAAGGATGTGGAGCTAAATATCCAAGAGAGCTCTTGAGCTGGTGGCTAAATTACTGCCCTCATGTTCATACAACAAACCAGGGCTTTTACAACAGCTTCAGGGCTCAAACGCCTGTAGAGGACACCAAGTATACTGCCTAAGTTTGCCTTTCTGCAGTTACAAAGAAGCAGGCATGACAAGGCTGGTTTGCTGTTGCATTTCAGGCTTGGTGGATTCTGCAACAGACAGTTCTCATCTAAGGTCACTGAGTGTTTGGATTCACTTAGAATAATTACTCTTTTGCAGCTGCATTTCAGCACCTTCAGCCTGAACTGAAAGGTTTAGTAGTACAAGAGATATCAAATATAAGGAAAGAAAACAAGACTTTCATGCTGAAGTGTTCAAGTAACCAGAAACCAGAATATATCATACTGCTTTTTTTAATCCATAGCCTTTCCACTTTCACCACAAATGCTTTTTAACAAAGACATTTTAAACAAAAAGTTCATTGTTCAGCAGGAAAAAAAGCCACCACTGTCAGACACAGTAACTGGCTGTCCGTTCAAGGCCTGTTCAGATCAGTAAAAGATGGAAATAAATCCACTGGGCACAAGAGCATCAATGGGGAAAAAAAAAAAAACAACAAAAAACCTATTAACACTCTACGGTAACAGTGCTCTATTAAGGGTTTTATTCTATTACAAATTCTCCTAACCAAACTCTTCCAGCATTCTGGTGTCTGAAGTATTTAACTCCTGTTCATATTAAATCCAACTCAGGATTAACCACAGAAAGGCTTGCAGTCAACACAAAAGTTGTTTGTTTGTTTTAAATTTACCTTCTGCTCTCATCCACTGCTTTGTCCAACTGCTGGAAGATATCCTGGAATAAAATGCAGCTGGAGCGACTGTTGATGTCATAGCCATATCCTCTCTTCCAATATTGCTTCAGGTCATTCAGGTACTCCAGTACCTAAAGTTACACAGTTTACAAGTTCTTACTATTACATACAGTGAGAAGAAGAAAAAAAAAAAAGGATCTGAGAGCCCACCACCTCATTAATGGAGCTTTAACTTCTTACTCCATATGCATAATTTCACACTGAACACCAACTGCCACTGCACTGCTGGGCAACTCAGCCCTGTAGGTCTTCCTGCAGAGCTGCTCAAACACCTCATATTCTTCACGCACCAGATAAACACTTAATCAGTGAGCTTTTCCCCCTAAGTTATTAGAAGGGAACAGCACAAATTCCTGCTGACGCTCCTCTTTGAGACCACTTCCTCCTGACTCCACTGTCCACCCTTGGCCAACCACATCCCTACGCAGGGTGTTTCCTATCTTAGGCAGGGCAGCTCAGCTTCCTTTAGGAGCCTCTGCAGGGGCCTTGCTGAACATATTTTGCAGTGCAAAATAAATGGCATCATCCTTAATCCCCAAATCTCTCAATCTCTCCAAAGGGTAATCAGGTACTTTTTGAATAAAGGGAAATCCAAAGCAAGGCATATTTATCCAGGTTCTACTAGTTTTATTAGCAGGAATTAGATTTAGACATCTGATGGGCTTCAAAAAAGAAGCCTCAGAGGACCTAAAAGACCTTATCATCTGCCTTCTAGAGTCAAAACATTTTATCATAAAAAAATAATATACGCAAAACAAAGTTGTTCAGAGCATTTCAGGTGTTACAGAAAGAAAAAGCCTTTCATGAATTAAGTGCATAATAGGAAAACATTATTTTAATCAGGACAAATTAAGGCTCTGCCAGTATTCAAGTCTGAATGCAGAAGGTATTTCAGTCCTACTGTTTGATTAACCCACAGCTCTTTGAAGACCAGTGCAGCGCTAATGAAGCGCTGAACCTAAGAACGAGGGGCACAGAACTTACAACTTCTGATTGCCCACAGAACAACATCCAAACACTAAAGCATCTTTTGAAGGCTTCTCAAATCTTTCTGCCCCCAGCATTCAGCACCTACCTTAGCATCCTCTTCACTGAAGAGCGAACACCATGGGGAGGTCACATTTTTTATAGCCAACTCGTATGAGCAAGTGAGGAAAGCCACTTGAACAAGATCTGCAATAAATCCAAGAAGCCAGCAAAAGATAAAACCACCACCACAGAAACAGCAACTTTCTCCCAACTTTCCCCTAAAACAAGTAACTACAATTCAGCAATGAGAACAATCGCTAGTCCAAATGCCAAGCAACTAAGTTTCCAATAGAGTTATTGCGCAGAATGCAGATTTCAGACTGTGGGCTCTTCACATTATAGTTGGTGTGACGGAGAAACAAAACAACACATTGCACGCTGATGCACATGTGATGGGTACCCACTGCTGCGATATCCTTACTGCCGCAGAAGGGGGACAGGTGGAGGTGTGCCTGCTCACTGCGGAGCAGCGTCTGGCTGCCGTGCTCAATCTGCAAGCTGCTGGCTGGGTTTGAGCTGGTTCGGAGACTGCATCGTTGGGGAAATGCTGGAAATGACAACAGCGCCTACGGCTGGGGGCTTCCTGAGCACAGGAAATGTGCTCCTTCTGGACCAGTGAAGGTATAACACGGGTACACCCACCTTTCCCTTCAACTATCTGTGTGCCTGAATGGCAGCGTTTCCCAAAAGAAGTCTTAAAAGGTAACGCACTCGTAACTCAAAGCAAAGGTAAAGTTGAGCCCACAAAACAAAGACAAAGCTGCTACCTTCCGCTCGTCTGTAAGAAAGATACTTCCGAAGGTGTTAGCCGACGGAAAGCAAACAAGCACGCGCTATCCGCCCCGCACACCGAGAGCTGCACGTTAAACACGAGCTCCGCATAACCGCAGCGCGTTCTGCGTCACACCGAGCGCGGCGCAGCCGGGCGGCCCCCCACCTGCGTTCAGCTCCCCGGGCGGCAGGCACAGGGCGCTCGCCACCTTCTCCAACACCTTCCTCATCTCCGGGCCCTCCTTGAAGGCGCTCACTTGGTACATGGCCGTGTCGTTGTCCTCCACCAGGGCCACGAACTTGTCGCAGTGATCGAAGAACCTCATCAGCGCGTCGTTCACCTCGATCTCCGTCTCTGAAACGGAAAGCGGCGCTCAGCGCGGGGCTCGCCGCCTGTCCCGAGGCCGGGGAGGGACGGCCGAGAGCCGCTCGCGGGGCAGCCCCGTGAACGGCCCGGCGGCGGAGGGCCCGGCGCAGCCCGCGCTCACCGTCGGCGCCGAGGCGGAGCGAGGGCCCGAGGCCGCGGCGGAAGGCCGCGCCGCTCTGCAGGCAGCGGTGCTTGGAGCTGCTGGCCAGCGCCAGGCGGCGGCGGGCGGCGAAGAGCGCGGGGAAGCGGGCGGCCAGGCGGCGCGCCAGGTGCTCCATGTCGCGGCGGCCCCGCGGCGCCAGCCGCCCGTCGAGGCTCTCCTCGTACCACATCGGCCAGGCGGCCAGCGCGGCGGCGGCGGGGCAGGACGGCGCGGCGGCGCGGCGGAGGCGGCCGTGCAGCTCGGCCAGGCGGCGGATCTGCCCGGCCGTGGGGTAGCGGGTGCCGTGGCGGAGCACGGCGCGGAGCTGCAGCGGGGCGCAGGCGGCGGGCAGCCGGGCGGCGGCGGCGTGGGGCCCGAGGGACAGCGGGTCCTCCGCCAGGTGCGGGTTCACCTCCTCGTAGCGGGACTTGGTGCCGAAGTAGCCGCCCAGCCCCGCGCTGGCCGCCGCCACCAGAAGCGGCAGCAGGCAGGCGGCGCGGCGCGGCGCCATGACGGCGGGCGCAGGAAGAGGAGGAGCGGCGCGGAGCGGCTGGCGGCCCCGGCTCCTCTCGTCTCCCTTCGCCCGGGGAGCCGCGCCCCAGCGCCTCGCCGCCCGGCCCACAGCTGACGGGCGGGGCGGGGCGGGGCTCGCTGCCCTCCGGGCGCAGCTGGCGCCTCAGGGCGTTCGGGCGGGAGCTGCGGCGGTGCGGTGTGCGCGGGGAAGGTGCGCAAGGAGGAAAGGAGGCGTCCCGCAGAAAGGCTGCCTGGCTGACACCGTGGGGTGCGAAGCAGCTTGAGCGAAGGCATGAGCGACGTTCCCCTGAGCCTCTCCTGCTCCAGGCGGTCCCACCTCAGCTGTTCCCCATAAGACTCGTGCTCCACACCCCTCACAGCTCCGCTGCCCTTCTCTGGACACGCTCCAGTCCTCCACGTCCTTCATACAGTGAGGGACGCAGCACTGAGGTGCGGCCTCACCAAGGCTGAATCACCTTTGGCCGCGCTGCTCCTGGTGCTAGCCGGGATACATAGAGGCTCGAACGGCGCTGGCACAGCCTTTAAAGCTGATAGAGAAAGGGGGAAGAGAGGTGTGGGGATAAGGAGGCGTTCTAGAGCCCTGGGGGCTCTGTTAGACCACAGCGCTGTGCCGTGGCCACCTCGTCGTGATGCTGCGCACTGTAATCCCTGTGTTTTTCGGCGGCTTGGGAAAGGAAACAGTGTGGTACTGCAAAGTCAATCATCCTGTGGATGGAGGCTGTGGCTTGAGCCTCTTTGGTGTGAAAAGTTAGCCCTCACCAGACATAACATACTTCAGGGTATGTTGTAGAGTTTGTCAACAGCAAGATTTCATTCTGTGTGTTTCCATAACAAGGGATCGGATTTGTGATCTCTTAAAACCTAGCAGCAAGTATGTCACCTGTCAGCAAATTAACCTCACTCAGAAGTAACGCACCTGGTTATTCTGGTTGCACTTCTGCTGCAGCTACCATCTCAGCTGCAGTGCTTGGTACTTACCTGGTTTTTTTTGCTGTTCACAGCCTGCTCATCTGGTCTTTGCGCTGCTCCTGCAGCTCCTGATATCCCTATTGCTTACAGGTAAACACCAAACAGTACATTAGGAAGACAAATCTTGCATTCATGCGCTATGTTAAACTTCTGTCTCTTCTTCAGAGATCAGAAATATTCAAGTGAATGCCATACCTCACAATATGTTGCAGTTCCACATGGAATATGGTCAGCTTCTAGACTCAGATGTAAAATTGTTTTCATGTAAAATGTTTTCACGCCCAAGATTATTTTATACCAGTACCCTTCATATCAGTCTCTATTATATTGAACCATATCTGTAGGGTCATGCTTTGGTGGGCACGGGTGGCAGGTTGATGATTGGATTAGATGATCTCAGTGGCCTTTTCCAACCTTAATGGTTCTGTGATTCTTGAAGCTACGCTGAGGATCCGAAGAAGGGCAAACAGTCCTATGGTGACTCAGAAAATGATCCCGCCAGTAGCGCATTAAGCAGATAAACAAACTTTAATTGCACAGGCATTTCAAGCTATGGAGATGTTTTGCAAAGGGCTTGAATTAAGCACAGAAAACATGAATGTTTGTGTGAGAAAGTGTGGTGAATAGCTAGCTATTAAAAAGAAATGCAGTCTACTGTGTAACACAGTGGTAATCAAAGTCAGTGGGACAAATACAAGCGTGTTGTCTAGTACAGCTCATTTAGATGCAAACAATCCCTCAAAAATGATTCCGGGGAGCTTTCCAACAAAGGCTGGGTTAAATTGGTAAGTTAGCATTTCAAGACTGGTGCAGAGAACTGATTTGGATTTCAGTTTAAAAAGAGGTCCAGAGGGAGAAAAACATAAATGCTTCCTCACATTTTCAAGTGATCTGTTCACTTTATATTTTGCATATCTAAGCACCAGTCGTTTCCAGCATGTTGTCTTTTATGACAAAATCAACATGACACCACCGACAGTGCCATTTGCTGAAACTATCGTTGTAGGTTATTTTGTTTCCTATTGTGGATATTTTGCAAAACACCAGGAAAAAAAATAGACAAATTCTATCTTCTACATACTTACTCATTCTAACGATCTGTAATTGATTTTAGTAAGCAAATGACTTTGCATGCTATGGCGGTGTGCTCATGAGCTTAACTGCATAAGAAAAAGAATACTCACAGAGTTTTTTGTTAGAGATGGGAAATCCTTCAGATGTACAAAGTTCAAAAATACCAAGTGTTAATTCCAGGAGTGCTTAAATAAAGACTGATATATGATGGCAGTTTCCATTCTGCAAAGGGAATGCTATGTCATGAATTCATAGTGAAGACAGTTACCCCCTACAATGATTCCTAACATGCTCCTGTCACTCCTATCCCTCTGGAAACACTGCATTAAATCAATCAGTTGTCTAGTTTTTATATGTTTCAAAGGATTTTTTCCTGTGTACCTGTTAAGTTAGGGAAAAATTTTATCCACACTTAACTGTTCTATGAGAGGCCTTCCCTTTCTTTGTTTTTGAGATATTAAGGGACATTAAGGTTTACTTGTGTCCCTGGGCTGAACTGTGCTGCTTATTTGAAAATCTGCTCACAGAATCACAGAGGAAATTTCCAAATGCTGCTCTATGCTGAAAATGTTATTATTTGTATGACTGCATATGAAGCTGAGCTTCTTTCAGAACCTGGATAATGGTAAATGCAAAGCATTTACCGCCTTCAGAAATAAAGCAAGACCAGATGACTCGGATGCTTAATGCCTGTGCAGCCAAGTCAAGGTACGTGAACATCATTGCTCAGATGGTTTCACGGTGAGTCAGAGACCAACTGGCCAAGGGAGTTAGCAACTGCGGTTAGTTAAGTGCAGCCCCATTCTGGGTGCTGAAAATAGCGATTTTTCTCCTTCAAAGATTTTCCTCAGATTTCCTTCCCTGAGAGCAGCTCCACTTCATACTCCAGAACTCTGGACTAAGAGTTTCCACAGCAACAAAGGCACCATTTTCACCCTTCATAAATGTTCTGATGCCCCTTGTCTTTTTTTATGTTTAAATAGGGAGCATAAATAAATAAATAAAATTGCAACTATGCCCGCTCCAAATGCTTTTATAACAACATCAAACTGTTACCTCTTTTGTTGTCCTTCATCTTTCTTGTATTGTTTCTCTGTAGGTTCAAGTATGATGATGCTGTGGGTGTTTAATTCATGTTATATTTCCTTTTTTTTTGGGGGGGGGGGGGGGGGGGGTCAGTTTCAATGTAATCAAATCAGTGCCAAGGAATTGACCTGCATGATTTCCTTTTTCTTAATGTCCTATGGATTTTCTGTGTAAGCACATCAAATTTCTAACCAAGTTATATCTGAACGTGCAACTGGGAAAGCTGATGCAGTAAGCTCTTCTGAAAACACCTTTTTTCTTGTAAAGCTGCCTTGTACCTCAGTGCTGCTGGGTGAGATGGTGGCATCTAGAAGCCTTCTGCCAGTTGGCACCACGTGCCTGCTTGGGCACAGAGCTGTGTCGTCAGTGCTGCTCAATTTGGGTACATGATTTTGTATTCTAAGTGCAAAATTGCTTTCATTTGGTGACACTGACAGATCCTCTGTGCTTTTTTTTTTATTAATTTTAGCTCTTCAGAGGCATCTTCTCTTATCTTAGGGAGTCCTTTGTCTTCATGTTTATGAAGACACACCCCTATGGAAAGGGATGGGGTTTTCCTTAGCTAATGCCACATTTTGGTTGGCGATCTGAGAACTGGAAAAGGAACGACTCACACACTGCTAATTACTGCTTTCCACAGGAAGTGTGGAGTTCAGATCTCATCCATTCTACCCTAATGGAGGGAGAGCGCCCATTTCCTCATACGTCTGTCTGGCTGCACTGCAATTTTCATGCCATGCTGGTCTAGCGCTCGCAGGACTGCAGCCTGTCAACAGTTATCATGCCTAGGCTGCTTCTGGAGATCACCTTTCCAGTTCCTTGCTCCCATTGCCAAAGCTCATTGGCTACTTTGGAGCTGCTCACAGCATGATCTCTTTGAAGCTGAGATCAGAGACTTTTCCCAGAGCAACCTGAGGTCTGCTTCTCCATCAGGCTGCTTCATTTAATGGTTTATAACTAGGGTGGAGTCATCCAGCCTTGACCTTGATTAACCTTTAGTTTCCCTACATCCCTAGCTGTGTTTATATCTCTGTTCTTGTGGCCTTTTCCCACCCTGCTGTTTCAGTTAGCTGCTCAGCAGTTGGGGTATCAGTCTGATTTGGTCACAAATGGGGAGGACATTGCTCTTGGAACCCCGGGGTGTTATAACATGCATAGGATCATGGCTTGGGTCTCTCACTTCTGGCATTACATTATTTAAAGCGCTTGATTGATGTGACATAGCTGCATGGGACTCTACGTCATGTGGTTTGTTTGCCCAGAAAATATAGAAGCCTTAGGGCTCCTAACTGCTTTGACCTCTTTTCAAGCAGATTTTCTGGTCTTCTGTTATAGCTTCACCCTGTGTGGGCAACTATATCAGGACGGCAACCCCATAATTAAGTGGCTTGTCTTCCTGGAGCACATCAAGCCCTTCCAGTTCCCATACAGCAAACAGACTGAGGTCACGGAGTGGCCTGGAGTTTGAAAAATGTAGGGATAAATTCAGAAACCCTCAGAACCCAGCCAAGCTGAGTTTTCCAAAAGAGTCAAGATACATAATAGGTTTCTTCTTCCGCAGTGAGAAAACTCACAATGTAGACGTGTGTTTAATATATGGAAAATGTAAATTGCTGGATTTTATTTTCTCCAAATAGCAAGCAAACAAACAAAACCAACAGAAACTGGAGGAAAAAAAACACACACCCCAAACCTCAAAGATTTTAATGCACTCCAGGCAAGGGACTAGTTAGAATAGTGAATACTGGAAGAACTGGCAAGTGTAATCCAGTGGGAACTTTTTATAGTAGTTTCTCAGACTGGATTTAGCCTTGGATGGCTGAGGAATCATAAAAAGTATATTCCAAGTAAAAGTCAGCAGAGCTTGAGGAGATTTGTTCTTCTGCCCTCTGCAGTCTGTTCTTCAGCAGATTTTGAAGAATAATTAAGATACATTCAAAATGGAATAGCATGAAAAAATATTAGCATTTTAGTTTTCATATAGCACAATACAGGGTAAATACTAAAGAAGAGAGAATGAGGATGGGGCATACAGAATAGTCCGTGCTAAGGCACAAAGCTTAGCATTAAGCCAGCAACAGAGAAAACCTGTTGGAGGTGAGCTGAAATTTACCTCTTGTAACAAACAACAGGGATTTCCACTGCAAACCATCAACTCAAACTAATGAAAGAGGAGAAAAGCAAAAACAGGCCAGATCATTTCCAGGCAACTGAGCCATCCGTGTGGCATCGCTATGTAACGGCAAGTACGCATTTAAGGTAGGTCAGAGGAAATAGGAGCAGTACAGATGGGGAAAGATTAATGCTACCCACAGCAGGTATCACTGTGATTGCATCTGGAAAGCTACACAATGAGTGCTGGCCATCCACAGTCACCTCTGGCACGGTGCACATCATGGGAGAGGATGCTGCAGTGGATATAAACAGGACATGAGTAATTGAGGACTGGGTGTCAGGAGGTTTCGTATTGGGAAGGGCTGGCTTGGGAACAGTCTTCCACACACAGAAGACCTGGCTAAGCTCGGGATAAAGTTATCAAGCTTGGTGAGATGAATGAGGCGCTCTGCCTGATACCGCTCTGCTTCTTGCCAGAGAGCAGCAGCAGGTTCAAGCCTGCTGCATGCTTTTACAATGAGGCCTCTTGCCCAAGGCAGCAGGATGTTACAGTGGGAGCGTGACTTTCCCTGACCAGTGCCATTCATCCCTGCATGAAAAGAGGGACAGAAGAGCTTTGAAAGAGCTTTAGAAAAATTCAGTGTCAGGAGTTGATGTGAAACAAATCCAACTGCCCTATGCTGCATTCAAAGCCACATTGCATTAAATCATTCAGGATGAACAGAAGACGGGCAGTTGGCTGATGTACTCAGCAGGAGTACAGTCACGGTTGGTCAGCAGATTTTTAAAATTACAGCCATCACCTAAGAGAGATTTTCTTCATTTTCAATCCACCTTTTTGATAGATTCAGTAAATAAAACATAGTCCAGTAGCACTTTTCCAAATCCAGAAGTATCAAACTGTCCTTATGATATGCATGTTAAATTCCTTCTGTCTTTTCCATTCTTTCTTGCATATCCTCTTTTCTTTAAAAAAGCATTGATCATCAATGCTATCAGAAGAAACACCTGAAGAAGGCTGCTGTTTTACAGATATTTCTCATGGCCTCTAATCCTCCTTCTTGGAAACAATTAAAATTCCATTCAAAATCTCTTTCTTACATAGAGTAGTAAACTTTGCCCTTTTTTTTTTTTTTTTTTTTTTCCCACAGGAGATAACAACTCACTGCTGGCTCACTTTTCATTTTGTGAGTGGTCTTTGCTGCCCTATTTTGTTCAGATTTCTTCACTTTTACACTTGAGGGATGACAAGGCAGAGACTATTACACTTGCCAGTGCCCGCATGCAAGAGGAGAAGCAAATTAATTCCTATACCATTTCAGAGCTAGAAAAAAGCCAGACACTCGCTCTGCCCTCCCTGAATCTGCAGCACTGCTACAAGTCCATCGGAGTACTGGTAGTATCAACTGCTGATATACCTAATGGATGGCATTAATGTGACAATAAAGGGGGAGGCCAGGGTGGTCCAGAGAGTCGAATATGTTACTTAGAAGAAAGACGAAGGCAGATTCCATGTTCATACCCTCTCTGCTATAGTAATACAACATAAATAAAGCCCCTTCTGGCCCCGTGAAGCCCTGATTACTTCAAAGAGCCGAGCATCCAAAGAAAGGTCATTCATACAGCTGCCTTTGCTGGGTTTACCTGGTTGCTCCTGGCATTTTGGATAGCCTTACTGGCCTTCCGAGGGACTTCAGAACAGTTTTGGGTAATGTGGCATTTCACTTGACAGTCAGCATGGCTGGGTCTTCTGTCTGCATTAGGATTAACACCTGCATAAGCTCACACATTGCTTTTTGTGGCTTCTGTCCTAACTATTGCTCTGTTTTTCTTAGATGGAAAAACAGGGGTTCTGTTTGGCGTTTGCTCTTCACTAAATGTATTAATAGGGCATCTATACATAGATGCAATCAACTATTACTTTTTTTTGGCGTGCTATTTTTTAACACAGGTTTCAGAACCTGTTTGCTCAACTTCTATTTTACTTATAAAGGGGAAGCTGGGGGAATTGCTTGGTCTCTTTCGTAAGTCATTTTTCTACCTTTGTAGCTCATTGCCCTTGAAGAGGGACAGATAGGCTTTCTCCATTATTTTTAGAGAGAGGTGGTTTAGGACTTGTTACGATTTTTAAGGAGTCGATGATATTAGTCACAGTGGTAACCTCTGGGGGCCCTTTTCATAAGCTGTGACTCTTTTCTGTGTGAAGCATTGCAGAAACCAATAATGTGGTAGCATAAAGTGCTCTTGGAAACTCAGCAGGTTTTACTGCTTTCCTTTTTGTTTGTTTACTAATAAAACACACTGTGTATATGGACTTAAAGAAGCACGAAGAAGAGGAAAAATCAAGTAATATCAAAAATCATTGTTAATTTTGATGCTATTTCTTCAGAGAACAATTGAAAAAATCCATGATTAAGAAATTCAGTGTTTTGGTTTTTTTTGTTGTTGTTGTTGTTGTTTTGGTTTTATTTTTCTAATATGTAGTGCTTTGACCTTAACGTTCTGTGGGTTTGTTTTGCGAGGAAAGGAAGGGGACCATTTGTCACAATTAAAAGAAAGTGAGCTCATTACTAATTTTAGGATTTCATAACTTTGTTTTTTCAAGTAATTTTCCAGTGCTCAGTATTTCCTTTCATCCTCTTCCAGACAAGACAGATCGTAAGTGAAGGTAAAGGAATACTACTGAAGAAAAGCTCTTCTGGCTTTGTGGATAGTTCCCACATAGCCCAGTACTTCCTAACTGAGACTTGGTGTCTTTAAGTAACAGGCTTTGTTTTATAAATAAAAACCCACGTATCTGTAAGTAGGGTTTTCATAGTAAAATTAAGTAAATATTTAGTTAGGTTTTAAAGCATGAAAAATTGATCTAATTTAATCAAATATCAGATTTCTATTTCGTATCTATTCTCGATGAAACTCCTCAAGAAGGTTAAGTGCAGGGTGGTGCATTTGACTCGGGGCAATCCCAGGTATTTATACACACTGGAAAAAGATATCACTAAGAGCAGCCCCGAAGAGAGGGACTTGGGAGTCCAGGCGGATGAGAAGCTGGACATGAACCAGCAGCGTGTGCTTGCAGCTTGGAAAGCCAAGCATGTTCTGGGCTGCATTAAGAAAGGGGTGGTGAGCCAGGAGAGGGGTCTGTATAACTAACAAATATACAGATTGGTGTGATTAGGCTGGTACCTACAGATAATATAGCTAGAAAGATTATCACTGTGGAAAGGGTAATTGAAACTAAATGAAAACGCTTGCAAAAAAACTCCAAAGCTTGCAAAAAAAACTCCAAAGGGAGCAATCTCCAGAAAGAGATCCTTCCTCAGTGTCACTCAGCCCTTAAATAGGGTCTAGGAGAGGTGCAGCCAGGCTCCAGCCCTTCTGGTCATGCAGTTGAATTGCCTTCACCCGTCTCTCACAGCTGACTCAGTGCTTGCCTCAGGTGGTCAATGAGAAGTTCAGGCCGTGATTCAACAGTTCCCATACACTGTCTAACGCCTCTCATGCACAAATGAAACATTTTGGAATTGGGATGGATTTTATTGATGTTACTGGTGACAAGGCAGGCATCCCTAGTGCCTGTGCAGTCCCAATGGTGCCATGATGAAGGGCTGCAGTGTGTTCTGGGGTCAGAAAAGAGCAGGTTTTGGTGGATGGATGCCAAGGGCAGTCGCCAGCTCTGCAGGCAGGACTCCATGGAGGATGTCCCTCTTCAGCAGGACCAGGATGAAGAAGACAAGCTGCAGCAGGCCTAAGAACAGCAGAAACCTCCTGTGCAACAGAAGAAGGTTCATTCAGACCTGGAGGCACATTTGTCTCAGCACTTTCCAACCACTCCAAACTGCTCCACACACCTGTGCCATACGGGGAGCAACTGAATCTGTCATACTTCTCTGCCAGGCTGCCAGAATCCCCCCCAGCCCCCCTCCCCCCCCACCTGCTCTTTCCACCCAGGACACTAAGGAATACTGAAGCACTGAAATCCCCACAAAGTCAAAAGCTGCCTGATTGTCTCTGGACCCCAGCATAACTCACAGCAGTCAGGTCGTGAGTGGACGTTGCTGTTCTGCTGTCTGCTCATCCTAGAGGAGAAGGCAAAGCAGGGACACGTGCTGGGGTGTGTGAAGGTTTGGGCACTCAGAACCCCTCCTTCGTCCCCACACACAGAAGTGGGTCCATATCCCCTGCTGTGGCCCTGAGGTGACCCTTCCCTCCCCAAGACCACAGCGGGGCTTTCTGTCTTACCACTCGCACAGCCACTGTCTCCTGCATCAGGGAACTGATGTGCTCTTCCCTGCATGTCACCTTCCTCCTGTTACAGACACCGGGAGTTTGGTGTGTGATAATAGGCCCCGGCTGGCATCTCTTCCCCCCAGTGGGGCCACAGGGACCGGAGGCAGCTGCCCGGCCTCTGCTGGAGCCGGGACAGGCACCTCGCGGTGCCAGCCCTGCACAGGCCTGGCCTTCCCAAGCTCCAGCCGGCGGCACAGATGCCTGGGGGCTGCTGGCATCCCAGCTCCCCTCTGCCTTGGGTCTGGACTGTGCTGGGGCCTCACTTACAGGGCAATGCGCCTTTGGGTGTTCTCTCTTGCCTTTTGGAGGTTCTTCATCTCTTTCTCCACCTCCTCCCTCAGTGCCTGCAGAAGGAAAGGGTCTGGTCAAGAGCCTGCCCGTGCCTGCTCGCAGGGGGCTTCCCCCATAAATGCGCTGCTCCCCATTCTCTCCCTCCTGCCCTCCCTACCTTGCGGATTTTTGCCTTCTCTCTGATAGCATCTGCCAGCTCTGCAGACCTCTTCTTACACTGGAAGGCAATCGGGACCAGTTACGTGGATGCAGGGTGGGTCAGGGCATTCCCAGCCCGTCCCCAGGGCACGGCAAGGCCAGGTCAGAGCAGGGCAGCGAGCCTTGCAGTGCCCCGGCTCCGTGGCCCAGCAGCTCTGCCCTGCAGGATTTCTGCAGGCGGCTCACACACCTCGATCAGCTCCTGCAGCAGCGCGGCTGACTGAGCGTTGTCTTCCACCAGGGATTCCCAGGTGTGCTCCTCCGCCATGGCTTCACCTGCACGCACATCAGAAGGCAGAGCAGTGTGAGGGCGCAGCCGTGGGCACAGCAAGGCACGGGCACTCCTGTGGACAGTGCCCTGCCCCAGCGCACCATCGCGCACAGGAGCTCACATGTGCTCCTTTCCATCTGCGCTTTGGCACACCGGGGGTCCCACGTGCAGCCATGGCTGCTGCCATGAGTGCCACACGGGTACAGCTGCCGGCCCACAGGCATGCTCCCTCAGTCCCGACATGGCCATGCTCAGGCACAGCAAGAAAGGACGGTGAGGCTAACCTCAGGACTTCTGCCTACCACTCAGTGCTCGCAGTCACAGACGAATTCCAAATGGTCCTCGGCCACGCTGTGGGCTGGGAGGGCGCTGGGGGCAATCTCTGCCTTCAGTCTCCTCTCCCAATCTCTCCCACCTCCTCGCAGTGCTGTTGTTCAGCACCAACTGCTCTCTGCCCTGGGAGCAGCGCTTCTGCTGCTCTGCAGGGTGGTTGTGTCACGATGCCCTCACTGTGACATGTGCCACACCGCCCACAGGGAAGCAGCTGCTGGGCTGGTGGGCAGAGCAACAGGAGGAGATGGGCACCAGAGAAGAGGAGAATTGGGGTTTTCGGTGGAGAGGAATGCTGTGAGCTTAAGAGGTGATTCAAGACAGCCAGCATGGCTTCATTACGGGCAGATCATGCGTGACCAAGCTGGTAGCCTTCTATGATGGAGTAATGGCATCAGTGGATGGGGAAAGGGTGATACATCATCTACCTGGACTTCTGCAAAGCCTCTGACATGGTCCCTCACCGCATCCTTCTCTCTAAACTGGAGATTTATGGAGGTTGTGGAGATTTGTGGAGAAGTGTGGATTTGAAGGATGGACTGTTTGGTGGATTAAAAATTGGCTGGCTGGTCATAGCCAAAGGGCTGTGATCAATGGTTCCGTGTCAGGGTGGAGGCCGGTCACAAGCGGTGTCCCTCAGGGGTCGGTCTTGGGACCGGTGCTCTTCAACATCTTTATCAATGACAGACGATGGCATCAAGTGCACCCTCAGCAAGTTTGCAGATGACACCAAGCAGTACACCAGTACAGTAGATACATTGGAAGGAAGGGAAGCCATCCAGATGTACCTGGAGAGGCTGGAGAAGTGGGCCCATGTGAACCCAGTCAGTTTCAACAAGGCCAAGTGCAGGGTGTTGCACTTGTGCTGGAGCAATCCCAGGTATTTATACAGACTGGGGGAAGATCTCCTGCAGAGCAGCCCTGCGAAGAAGGACTTGGGGGTCCTGGTGGACGAGAAGCTGGACATGAGCCATCAGTGTGCGCTTGCAGCCCAGAAGGCCAGCTGTGTTCTGGGCTGCATTAAAACAGGGGTGGCCAGCAGGGACAGGGAGGTGATTGTCCCCCTCTGCTCGGCTCTCGTGAGGCCCCATCTGCAGTGCTGCGTCCAGGCCTGGGGCCCCCAGCACAGGAAGGACGTGGAGCTCTTGGAGCAGGTCCAGAGGAGGGCACTGAGATGGTCAGAGGGCTGGAGCACCTCTGCTATGAGGAAAGGTTGAGGGAACTGGGCTTGTTTAGCCTGGAGAAGAGAAGGCTCCGGGGAGACCTCATTGTGGCCTTCCAATATTTGGAGGGAGCGTATAAACAGGAGGGGGAATGGCTGTTCATGAGGGTGGATAGTGATAGGACAAGGGGGAATGGTTTTAAACTGAGACAGGGGAGGTTTAGGTTAGACATTAGGAGTTAGTTTTTCAGCCAGAGGGTGGTGAGGCACTGTCACAGGTTGCCCAAGGAGGCTGTGGATGCCCCATCCCTGCAGGCATTCAAGGCCAGGCTGGATGTGGCTCTGGGCAGCCTGGGCTGCTGGTTGGTGACCTGCACACAGCAGGGGGTTGGGACTGGATGAGCACTGTGGGCCTTTGCAACCCAGGCCATTCCATGATACGATTCTATACATCTGTTTTCTAACTCGCACTCAAACTGCAGATCTGTTTTCTGCACTCACTGTTTGCTTAGTTTTAGTACACGTGTATTTAGATGTTTTGATGTTTTCCAGGAAGCATGGGTTGCAAACAAATGATGTAATCCATGCATATTTTTGGAAATGTTCAGCTCCACCCAAAACCAGCCTGAGACTGATGGCAAGCAGAGCTCTGCAGAGGAAAAATGCTGATTTGGCTGGCAGCTTTGCCCACAGCTCAGTTGATCCTCACTGCATTTCAAAGTGTGTATTTCAGTAACACAAATGAGCCGGCATATTGGTCATCAGGGCCTTTTTTTTTAGCACCCTTAGCAGTGCAACAAAAGGAATAATGAATAGAAAGAGGTATTCAGCAGTGGTTAGCTGAGTCCCGGCCTTTTGACTAGAAAATCCTGAACTTCCCAGCTGAAAACAAATTAGAAACTTTTGTCTGCTTTTCCTTCAAAATCAGATCATGCCAGTAACGCTTTTATCTTGGATAAAGGAGAAGGGAGCTGAGAATTGGATTTACTGTTCATTAAGGTTAATCATTTACTTCTCTTTATTCAGGGTTGAAAAATGCTGTGTAGTACAATAACTGTGCCCAGGATGTGGGGCTTACGAGAAGGGCAGTGAAACAGTGCTAACACGTCCCATGTCAGGAATGCTTTTTGAGTTCAGTGATGAAAAACATGGAAATCATCCTATTCTATCTGTATAAGAAGAATCCATTCAAATTCACAAGAAAAAAAAAAAGAAAAAGAAAAATGAGTCTAAAATGCCAGGGCTGAAACACTGGTGGCCTTAAAAATATATATTTTTTTCAAGGTAAATGAATAAAAAATGAAACAGGAGAAGACACTGAAATTCCATTCTTTCTCACTCTGCACGCAGGGCAAAATAATGTTCCAGAAAGGGTTTTCTTTGTTGTTATTGATGTGATTGAGGAAAGAAACCTTCGTGAATCTCTACATGGTGAACAGATACTTGATAACACAGTTACAATCATTTTTCTTCTTGGCTTCATTTAGGGATTACGTGTATGATTACATTTCAACTGAAATCCACAATATTTGGCCATATTTTGTGTTAGGCTCAGAGTCAGGCTTCAGTGTCACAACCAGTAAGGTCCCACTTTCAGGTCATTGCTCTTATGACTGGGGATATGATACTCTGCAGAACAGGAGTTCCTATCTCTTTTGCCTTTGTGCACATTTTTCTGATTGAACATCTGTGTTTCCTTCACTCGTGCTGGGGTAAAATCTTTTTTTTATGCAGACTTTCCTCACTGGAATTCACTTTCATGTTGGATACATCAAAAGCTCATGGCTGCATATTGAGTTCGTATAAACCTATTTAAAACACCAAGATAATAATTTGCTTAATCTAGAGAGGCTGAGCAGTGGGCCTGGGAGAACCCCAGGAGGTTCAACTAAACCAAGGTCTTGCACTAGGATGGTGGCAACACTTTCTATCAATAAAAGCTGAAGGAGAAAAGGATGGAGTACAGCCCTGCCAAAAAGGGCTTGGAGGTTCTGGTGGATGACAGCTGAATGTGAGCCAGCAGAGTGCCCTCGCAGCCCAGAAAGCCAACTGTGTTCTGGGCTGCATCCAAAGCAGCAAGGCCAGCAGGGTGAGGGAGGTGATCCTGCCCCTCTGCCCTGTGCTGATGAGGCCTCACCTGGAGCCCTGTGGCCAGGTGTGGAGTCCTCGATACAGGAGAGACACGGACCTGTTGGATTCCACCCAATGCATCCAGAGGATGGCCACAAAAATGATCCAAGGGATGGAACACCTCTCCTGTGAGGACAGGCTGAGAGAGCTGGGGCTGTGCAGCCTGCAGAAGAGAAGGCTCTGGGATCCCTGAGAGGGGCCTGTCAGTATCTAAAAGGGAGCTACAGGAAAGAAGGGAACAGACTTTAGCAGGGACTGTGTGATAGGACAAGGGGAAATGGTTTCAAAATAAAAGAAGGGGAAATTTAGTTTAGATAAAAGGAAAAGGTTTTTTACAGTGAGGGTGGTGAGGCACTGGCACAGGCTGTGCAGAGATGTGGTGGATGTCCCATCTCTGGAGATGTTCGAGGTCAGAGCCCTGTCCAGCCTGAGAACCTGATGGAGCTGTCTATATTTCATTGCAGGGCGGTTGGACTAGTTGACCTTTAAAGATCTCTTCTAACTCAAACAATTTTACTATTCAATGAAGTATTTGTCACTGCATCTCCTTTTGCTAAGGCACTGACAGCGTTTTTTCATATGCAGATGTGAAATGAGAGCTATTGAATTCTGGCTAGATCTGATACATAGTGCTGGATATACCTAGTATACATATTAGTATAGATGTGCTGCTAAGTATATATTAGTGTGCTTATTATATTACCTCATATTAGTTATAAGGTACTGAAAACCATAATCTGCCAAGTTTCAATACCTCTTCTATATAATATGATGTCACATGGTTTCACACCATTAATATGTATGCCTTGAGATTGCTCTTCAAAAGACCCACAACCCGTGGCAATAGAATACATCCACTTGCAAAGTGATTTAGTATAAAAAGGAGTCTGATAACCATTTATCATATTAAAAAGAGTTCCTCAATTTACGTGAGTCATGTCCCCTTCTGACACAGAAAGTATATGTCTGTGTGCACAGTAAAGATGTTTAATAATTACATACTGCATTAACTGGATAGGAAAATTAATCCTATCCAATATGAAAGTATAAATATCACTTGCTGAATGAAGACAAACGTAACATTCCCACTGAGTGAGTCTATTCTGGGGAAATCATGAAGTGGAAATAAGATTAAAATAAAGCGTGACAGCTGGATCTTGTTGCTAGCTCTAAAGGAGTCCCTCTTCCATGACAAGGTTGCACCCGGTTCCTTTTATAGAAACTCTGGTTTATCTCCCCTGTAATTTTGGCCTGAGAAATTCCAGCTAAGCTTTGACGTCAAAGGCAACTCCCTCTACAAGCAGAGACTGTCTTTTTATGTCGAGCAAATTTGCAAAACAAGTTTCATTGGTAAGGGTGACTTCTGCCTTACATCACCCCTGAACTCCCAAATTACCTTTAAATTTTCTATAAGGTAAAATTCCATTGCAACATCATGCTTGTGTTATATCTGAAAAAGAGGTGGACAGACAAAGCTGCTGGTTATCTGGTGGACAGTTTTTAAGCCAGCCTGCTCCCTCTGTTGTTGGCATGCTTTCACTCTCATCGAAGCATATACAGAAGAAAACTCTTGTAGCCTGTGCGATTACATGTCCTGCTAGGGCTCTTCTGCTCACAGCAAAGCTGCTGGCAGCAGCCTCAGCATGCTTCTGTAGTGTCTGAGGCCATCAGAAATCTCCCTGCTGATGCACAAGCATGTTTTCACTAGTTGTTTATTTAACTTGAAGTGATGACTGCATTTGAAATTATCACCCTGCCAGAAGATCGATTTTAAGCCCCTTTGTATTCTGCATACAGAAGACACTCTGCAACAGCTTTGATGTCAGCTAGCATTGGAGACCTCCTTCCAGTTAAGTCTGCAGCATTGGTAGAATTTATTTCCCAGTAGAAACACTATGCTGCAGTGCTTGACTCCTGTGTGCATATTGGTCCTGAGGCTGCTGTGAGCAAGGCAGGCAGAGTCAAGGAGCCCATTAAAGTACGTGTGGTCTGAACAAGGACTAATTCATTACCAAGAATAACTTTGAACTGACAGAGAAAGTCAGCACTCCTTCTTGGCATAGAATGATGGTTTATTCTTCCTGGACCTCAGAGCACTTTATTTTTAGCCAAAAATAATCATGGGCTGTTAAGCACAAAGCGAACCTGAGATGCAGAGAAGCCCCACAGCACCGTGCACAGCACAGCGGAACTCTCACTGCAGCAGTCTCGCGCTGGTGGAGACGTATGGGGCTTCACACCTAGCCCAGTACAGCCATTCCTGCCTCAGCTTGATGTGCCTGTGTCACCCAGACAAGACAAACTGTCCCTTTTTAAACGATTCAGAATCAAAAAACCGTAAGGTATTTTTGGAGACAGAAAGGAGACATTAAGAGTCAGCAAAATTGCTTTGGTTTGTTCTCTGCTCTCCATGGAAGTGGCCACAATATCCATACACAGCTCTATTTTACAATGCAAGGAGGAAGGGATCTAGTCTAAGCTGTTTTCTAAAGATTATGTAGGGAGTTTTTGGGAAAGCCTAGAAATAGGCAAGAGCAGCCATGATGGCAGAGCGGCTACTGATGTCCTTGTGCTTGAATGCAAGGCATCAGCAAAGCAGGCCAACCCTAAGAAATGTGTGGTCATTCATAATTCTGTATTCATATTTCAGTATAATTCTGTGTGCAGTGTAATAATTCTGAGCCACGCTTCCCAAAGAGATGAATAGGGTGAGTCAGCTGACAAGGAGCATTTTGACATGGAGACCTTGCAGGAGTGCCTGGCCAGAACCCACAGGCTTCTCAAACCAACAGATTCAGGAAAGGGGAAAGTTTCAGCTTTTTCCAAAGGAAAGGATGTGTCTTCTGCCATGTTTGCTGGTACCAAACAGGCCAGGGCCGGAGCACTGACACGGACACCTGGGAGCAGGAAACAGACTGGGACCCGGTGAGGTCCAGCACTGCGGTGACACTTTGATCCTGAGAAAAACACTGCTTCATGCATGACACTGGTCCAAATCTTAAATGATCTTTGCAGAATGAACTGTTTGATCAATGGATATTTTACAGAGATACAAGCAATACTGTGCCCTGACTGCAGCACATGGCCTGCAGCTACGTTTCTTTGCGAAGGACAAACACAAATGATACTTTTGCAGATGCATATCAAAAATATTCTGTGGCAACAGCACTGGAGCAGAGCTTGTAGTAAATTTAAGCTTGTGACATTGTGGGTTTGGGGTAGAGAAGGCAAGGAGGAATAGCGGCGTCCCTGCTTTCAGTTACAGCTCTGTGGCTGCTCCTTGCCTTGCCCTCACAGCTGGCTGCTGCTGCCATAATAGATGTCACTGTTTCTTCAGCTCAGTAAAGGAAGAAATGGATGAGAGGCCCCTGGGTCTGAGCACATCTCTGTAACAGCAGGTCTGAGCCCTTGTGATTCTTCCAGCTGGGGTTTTGTCACAATGGCCAGAAGAGCTGTGCATTTTCACCCATGGCTTTATCCTCTGCCCTCCTAGCCCTGCAGCAAAAGAAAAGAAACACAGCAAAGACTGCATTTTTGCAGTTTTGCTACAGGTGGTCAAATCCTACCCCAACAAGCTTTCAATGCCAGGTCCATGCAGCGAGGATGCACCGCGCTCTGCTCCAGCAAATGGTAGAGCCATGCCTACTGAAAACCCAGACAGGTACCTTCCATAAAGCTTCTTATCTATCTGCTTATTTCATTATTGCAATGATTGCTATTTACACACGTAAAGGCTTGGCCCAGGTGTAGGTAGCCATGTGCACACGAAGGGCAGTCTGTGCTCCTTGCTCTGTGAAGCACTGTCACACAGGGCCAGTCTTGCAGGAGGCAAAACCTCCTTTTCTCTCTTTGTGTGAGAAAGTGAAGGGTTCCACAAATCAGAAGCTACTGTGTTGCTGCATATCAAAGTTAGTGGGTCTTCTATAGAGAAAAGTGTTCTTTAATCAGCATCTTTTACTTCACTGAAATTAACTCTGTTATGCTAATATAGTCTTACTCATTAAAGCTTTGCTCTAATAGTCCTGAATTACTGCTAGGATAATGACATCTCTGCTTCTAAATGTCCTGTGCGTTCCAGCCAAATTACATCTGTGTGCACAGATAAATATGAATTATCCTCACAAAACTTACATCAAACATCCTCCCTGCTTCAAAAATACCATGGGATATAAGGTGACCATGGCACCTGGCAATAATTCTTTGCCTTCAGAAAGATGTGTTGGGAGAACAGACACACCTCCTGGCTTCTAAAAAGGAAAGAAATCTGTCGGATATATCCTCTTACATGCATAGAGTGAGTCAGGCTCCTGTACACCAAGAATCTGTGCTGTAAGGTACAAGAAGAAAATCTAGTTTCTCATTGTACAGTAATGGAGAAGGAAGCAAACAAGGAAGAAACAACTGGATGTATGATTTGCAATGTCTAACGTATTGCTATTGCACCAAGGACGCACATATGGGAGTGACACCACACCTGGTGAAGCTCTGAAATCAAATGACTGCTGCAGAAACTAATGCTCCTAGCCTGTGACTGTGGTGCAGGTGGGACGTGTCCTGAGAGCAGTGCTGCAGCAAGGCGAGTGCAGCAGAGAAAATGACTGATGGTGAAGCCAACGTACTTGCAGCAGCACTTGGTACCACCACGATTCCCCCATCCCCACTCCCCAGCTGATCGCGCAGGGCTGATGCATGCAACCCACTCACATATAAGCCCCCCCACTGCTTATTTTAGGACGGGGCTGATCAGTTGACCTGAGTTTTAGGTGATCTCCCACGGTGCCATCTCCATGATTTGCATTTTTGTCCACAACCTTGGTTCAGCCTTGTGCTTTGCTGGCTGACACGTTGCCTGGAGGAGCAATTCTCTGCCTTGGTAGACCCGAGGGGATTCAGCTTTAGTTGTTCCTACCATCTCATTCCCAGTGAAGTACTTTTACAACTTACTATATCAAATCTTAAAGGGAAGGTGGCCATTATTAATGAAACTGAAACTTTTCCTTGCTGTAAGTTACCACAAAATTTGATTTGAGCTAATGTAATTTCAGGGAAATGTAATACACTGCAATCTTGGCTACCAGCAAGAGGCCAAACATGATATATACCCCCTTTTATGGTCTTCACAACATTAGCCCAATTTGCAGAACAAACACATTCAGCGTTCAGCCCTTGTGCTATGCCTCGAGCATCCTGCAGATAAGAAGATTGATGCGTCCAGTGGTGCTCCAGGACAAAACTACCCAGGCATTGGTGAGAGCTGCTCTAGTGCCTGCATTCTCCCAGCAAAACTGTCTGCTTGCAGCCCCAGGAGGAGGTCAGAGCCACAATAATATCAGCTCGCAGAGGTTAGGCTCTCTCCCATGCTTGACAATAGTGAGGGGGTTGAAGGGATCTCTGGAAGTCTCCAGTCCAGAGTAAAACTATTGTTCACAATACCTGCAAAGGGAGGTTAGATTTGTGAATCTTATTGTAATTTAAGGAGTAGAGCTTGCATAGTGGTGCAGGACACAAATCACTAATCAGCTTTAGGCCATGAGTTAAACATTAAAAGGAAATGGTAACTGTTAAACCCACTTAGTACAGACTCGTGCTGACATTATTCCTGCTACCCAAGCTGCATTCACTAGAAACAAGAACTATTTTCTTTTAACTACAGATATCTTTCTTTAGACTGGCCTGAAAGGCCCCAACAGGTAAAACGGAAAATCCAGCCTGAGCAAGCAATTGATGCCATCCCTGGGTGCCAGGGCCACAGGAGGACAGAAAACACAAAGTGTTTTGAAATGGATATTCCCAAAATTCATGTGGGGGGATGAATAAATACTGGGTAAAACTATGGAAGCCTCCAGGATCAGATCCTGTAACTGAGCAGTAAAGAGAGCTGTCATTACATGACCACAGAATTTCTGGGCTCACAGAAAAACATGGATGAGCATGACTTGGAGCCTCCTGGAAATGGTTATGCTCCTGTTCCTCCCACACCAGAGAGGTGGCACATTCTGGAGCTCAGTGGCACAGAGCACCCTTGGCCCAGCACAGGTGTCCAGCCCTGCACCTGTGTGAGCTTCAAGAGGCGTGAGAGGAGCATCCACCATCTCATTTCCTCCACTCTTAAAAGCTGAGAGCTGACTGGGAAGAAACTGCCACACCTGTCCTTGCAGCTCCCCGAGCCGCTCCAAAGCTGGAGCCGTGTGACTTCTGTCCCATCCCATCCCATCCCATCCCGCTGGAGCTAGTTTTGCACCGTGTGGTTTTCCTCCCCTTCCAGCTCCTGCTTGCAGTGCAGCTGATTAGCTTTAATCACTCCGTAGTACTGGCTCTTGGGCTGCTGCAGAGCCCTTTGCTGCTGGACCTGCCCAAGCACGCTGGCACTTGCTGCTGGAGAAGGATGTGGTGGGGTGGCTGCGGTGCCAGCTGCAGCCCAGGCCCAGCTGAGCCATGCCAGGCCCCGTATGTGGATGGCAAAATACCATCTTCCCTTTCGGAAACCAATCTGCTCCATGAACTGATGTCAGGGACCAAGGCACAGTGCTGTGTTGTGAGAATGCATGGCTGGTTTCCACAGACCTTATCACGAGGCAAATCTTTTCACTGTCCTTCATGCCCACTTTTTATTTTTCCTCCTTCATCTTTAAATGGGGAAATGGTTGCTACTGTCCTGTTTCCGTTGAGCATTTCTTGTTCTATTTAAAGTTTTGAGCCATTTTCACAGTCTGTATACACACCGAAAATCAGGATGAAGGGAGCTTTTGCCCTTCTGCTCCACGGGAGTTCAGCGCCCTCCCCGAGCTCACCTTCGGACCCACGTTAGGCTTCGGCAGGCGTCCCGCCCCAGGCGAACTTCCACGTGGCAGCGGGAGTAGCGGAGCGACCCCCTGCAATTCCAAGAGCGGCCTCTGGGGGGCGCGGCGAGCGGCGCGGCAGTAATCGCAGTAGCGCTCACCTCTCGGCCGAACGGCTCAGCGGTCCGCTGCCTCCCAGCCTGCGGATCCAGCCGCGGTCTCCACTAGCCAGACAGCTCTCGCTAAAAGGAACGTGGCTACCCAGAAACGCGGCTGTTCAGGTCTCTAGATGCGGGGGTTGCCCGAGTCTGCTGCCGCCCTCGCACGATGGCAGAAATAAGGCATAAGGTGGACGACCTGCTCAGCCTGGCGGCAGAGCTGGGCAGATTAAGGAACATCGGGGAGTGTGAGCAGGAGATGGGCTGGTGAAGCAGCTCCCTGCCATTCTGCGAGAAAGGCAGCGGTGTGATAACAGTTAAAATAAGCGGCGGACCCCTTGCCTTGCTGCAATTGAGCAGGGAGAGGGGAACCTAAGAGACAGAAAGGAATGGAAACAGGAGAACCCCCGTCCCTACCCATGCTGCCTTACCAGGTGCCTTTACACCATAGGTTTGAGGCTCTGGAACTCCAAAGACAGGTACAGATGCTGTGGAAGGTCCACCCAGGAGACTGGCTATGGCAAGGCCATTGACTCCATGCCTCAAGACTCCTCCACCAAGAAGGAAAGCTCCTTCTTGGACCACGGGTGACTCCCTTCTGAGAGGAGCGGAGGGCCCCGTATGTCAGCCAGACGTCCCCTGGAGGGAACTGTGCTGCCTCCCTGGGGCTCAGGTCAGGGACATTAATGGGAGACCCCTCAGCCTGCTGAATAGAAGCTCTGTTAGTTTAAAACCATTTCCCTTTGTCCTATTGCTATCAGACTGTGTAAGTTGTTTTCCCCCCTCCTGCTAATAGGCTCCCTTTAAGTACTGGAACGCCACAGGGAGGTCCCCCTGGAGCCTTCTCTTTCCAGCATGAACCCACCTCCATCAACCTTTCTTCACAGAAGAGGTGCTCCAGCCCTCTGATCATCTTTGTGGCCCCCCTCTGGACCCGCTCCACCCAAGAGGCAGAAATAACCCAGCAGGTATGTGAGCAAGGTCCTCCCCTGTCAGTGAAAGGCGTGCTCTGGCTGCTTCTTATGCTGTGCAATAGCAAAAATTAATACCCCCAATGCTAACTCGAGGCCTCCCACCCCACAGCCTGCTGGGATCTGGCTGCAAACTTGTGCTGAAAAACATTAGATTGGGTTGTAAATGCAGGAGACAGGAATAAGCCATCTTCAGAATTAGCGTAGTGGTATCTGATGTCAGTGCCATTATTTTAGCATTACAGAAATGTAAATGTACTTTAACATTATTTCATTAGTAAAGTATTAAAGTGCTATTAATAAACATATTCCACATGAAAATATATCTTAGAATGGAATATCATTAATTTCTTACTAATTGATTTCTGATTAGCTTATTAATGATTGTGATCTATTAGTATATTAGCCCCTATCCATTAATGCAAACACCGATTTTCAATTAAATTCCTATTTATGCACTATAAACTTATTGCCACCATTCAGCATATTTCCTCCCAACAGAAACACAACTTAGGCTTTCCTGCAGACGATCTGCTTTGTGACTGGTAACCTCCTTCTCATCCTGAAGGTCTCCTCTTGAGACTAAGAGAGAATGCCTTCACCACATGATTATGATTTAAACAGCTTCGCTTCTTTGCTCTTACCATCGCTTAATGAGGCACCACCTATCTCAGCTGAGCCGATGGGTGAGTCAGAGCCATCACACTCATCATTCCTGCCCCTTGTGGTGCTTGGGGAAGGAAAGGCACAGCCGACGTGAGCTCCGCGTGCCTGGAGGAGAAACTTGTGCTGAGCAGAGCTGTGGGTTCCCTCCTGGGACAGCTGCCCAGAGAGGCTGTGGATGCGCCGTCCATCCCTGGAGGTGTTCAAGGCCAGGTTGGACGGGGCCCTGGGCAGGTATTAAATGGGGAGGCTGGGGGCCCTGCGTGTGGCAGGGGGCTGGAAATTCGTGACCCTTGAGGTGAGGTCCCTTCCAACCCTGCGACTCCGTGATTCCTCCTGCTCCCCCTGGGCATCCCGGCCTCAGGGAGCCCCGGAGCTGCCAGGATCGCAGGCTATCAGCGGGATGGCTGATACAGCCAGGCGGGGCGGCTGTAAGCCTCTCGGCCAGCTCGTCGTCCTTCCCGACGGGGAGGTCAGGCTCCCCGGGGATCAACGTGCACGGTCTTCAGCTTCATAAAGTGCCAAAAATGACCGTGGCCGGGAACGGCCCGGGAGCGGCAGTTCGTTCTGACAGCCCCGGGGCCGGCAGGGGCGGCAGGCAGGCAGGCGGCGCCCTGCCAGAAAGCGGGAGCCGTGCCCACAGCGCGCCCGCCCCGCACGGGTCGAAGCGGCGGACGCGCGCGACTTCTGCGCGTCTCCGCTGCTGTCCCCCGGGAGGAAGGCGAGGCGGAGCCCCGGCGCAGGGCTCGCCCACCGTGAGGCGGCGGCGCTGCCCGGACCGCGGCCTCGAACCGCGGCGGAGCCGCGCGCCCCGCGCACGAGATGGCGGCGGGGAGATGACACGGCGCTCACGTGACGCGCCGCCCCGCCCCGCCCGCCGCCGCCGCTCGGGACGCGGAGCCGCCGCCGCCGCCGTCGTGCAGGGG